>CM022954.1:43141002-43187808 GCA_012931725.1 Litsea cubeba
CAGAACCGTAATGGACCCGGACCGTTTTTAAATTACGGTTCTGGTTTTGTTGGTTCCGGACCCGATTTTGATAAGAAAACTCGAATCTAGTTGCCAAAATGGATTCTATTTTCACTTTATTCTTCATTTTTTTTTCTTAAAATAAGCATATCATTCAACTATAAACAGTACATCAAGTATATAACATCCAATATTATACATAAGAATGCCTAAAAAGAGTTAGTTTTAAAGTACAATTGCAATATTAAAGACTCATATGCCGAGTCCCGGGTCCACGGGTCAGAAACTATATCGATCCGAAATCGGACTCGTTTATCAATAGGGACCGAAATTAGGTTCTGGACTCGGATCCGTTTATGAATCGGAACATAAAATAGGTTCCAAACCCGATCTTTTGTGGGTCGGGACTTTCGGGTAATCGAAGAATCGGATACCCGTTTGCGACCCTAGTTTTGACATACTACTATAAAAGTCCTTCTTAAATTTGATTTTATCAATTTCATAATCAAAATTAAGATAATGTCATCAATTTTTTTTAAAACTTCTTTCCCCTAGATCTCGTAATATCACAGAGAACCTAATAAAATCTTGAGGATTTTACTGAAAAATTCCCAGTATTTGGCCTTTGCATGTGTTAGTGCCTCGTAATACTTTCACCACGGTAGAATTCCTCCCGCCACATTTCCTTCTTTTTTTTTAATATTTTTTTAGAGTGACAATAGCGTCGTTTTGAAATGAAATTAAGTGACGCCATCGTCACTCGTCGTTATATAAACCCACCTTCAAAATCCCTTTTTTCTCATCTCTAATTGTCTGCATCTTCTTTATACTTGTAGGTTTTTGCAGAACAGACCTACCATACATAGAATCCTGCAAATCTTATTGCTCATCTTAGATGTTGTTGGCTTCAATTTAAAAGGTTGGTGTATATTTTTTTATATTTGTATACACTTTACAATCAAGTATTAATAATATATTCATGCTATTTGTCATTAATTTCATCTAGCCTTGTATAAGACCCATCTCAGCTTATATGGACACCAATCTCACGTGAGCCATTCGGACCAAAATATCAAAACCCTTCGGAATTTTCGTGTTAAAATCGAGATCCGCCGTCGCCTCTCGCAAAACCAAACCCCTGCCCAAAACAGGGGTAGATGTCATTTTGGAGAGGCAGAGGCAGAGGCAGGCTTTTGCAAGCTTCCCATCATCGTTTCAGAAGAAGAAGACCGGGGGCTTTCTTCTTCTCCAACCTAAAGAAAGGGCTTTAGTGACCGCTTCAATTTCTTCCATTTCTCGCTCGAGGACGGCCATCGCTGGTGCAGTGAAAAAGGAGCTACTGGTATTACCACTTCTCCAACCACTTTGTTTTCCTACCCATTTCCAATTTCTAGGAATTCTTATTCTAGTACTGCAAAGGTATTGAATCCTGACGACGCATCCAGCCGAACCCAGTTCTTAAATTTTGTGAAAAATCAGTGTAAACCAGAGAAGTTGAAGCTTCATGATGCATTGGGTTTGGTTCGATCGTATGGTTCTCATGAAACCCTTGCCCCCAGCTGTTGTTTTCAATCGTCTGTTAGGGGCTCTTACCAAAATCAAACATCATTCCACTGTTGTTGATTTTTATATGAGGATGAAATCGGCTGGGATTGCACCCGACTTGTTTACTCTTAGCATTCTGCTCAACTGTTACTGCCGATTGAAGAGGGTCGATCTGGGGTTCTCCATTTTAGGAGATATGCTTAAATGGGGCATCAAACCTGATGTGGTTACTTACGGTACTATCATAGATGGACTCTGCAAGAGTGGGAAGGTGGATGCTGCTCTTGAGATGCTCAAGGCTATGGAAAAGGCAAGATGTAAACCAAGCAACCTTGCATATACGGTCATCATCAATGGGCTTTGCAAAGTGGGGTTGATGAAAGAGGCCATAGACCTCTTGTCGGAAATGGTGGAAAAGGGGTGTGGACCTAACATAGTTACATACAATACCATCATCAATGGGCTTTGCAAAGAGGGGTTGATGAAAGAGGCCATAGACCTCTTTTTGGAAATGGTTGAGAAGGGGTGTGGACTTGACATAGTTACATACAATACTGTAGGTGCAGAAAATAATGACCCACAATAAAGGAGGAGCCTTAGAGGACTTATCCGAGAAGATGGTGACTGGGGATGACTGGATGCCGTCCGAAAGCCTGAAAGAGATGAACAAACGATCAAAGGACCCTGGCCTGGGTGGCGCAAGGCTCTCCGATGCCAAAGTCAGTGTGGGAACTGGAACAATGGAAGGAGAGGGAGAAGAGAGGCAGAGTAACGGCTCTGTGAATGGAAAGTGCGTACCTTTGATGGTGGTATGAGCCTCTATTTATAGAGTTTGGGACGTATCTTTGGGAGATATCGTGGTGTGGGTCCCGTGATTCGACTGGGAAGTCACGATCAGCCCACATTGCATTAATTGCGGTCCAATCCAGCCCACTATGCATTAAATGCGCGTCGGGTCAGATCGTGTTGGACGCCTTTGGCGGTAGGGGTACCATCGTATCTGCCCTCGGGCCTTGCCCTGATGTGGCCTTAGCCGCTAGATGCCGCCCTGTCAGGGATCTGGCAAAGATTGTGGGCGGCTGGATGTCGCGTCTGTCCCACTAGCTCGTGCCCCTATCCCTCCACGTTCCTGATGACGTGGGGGATGAGGGGCGCAAGTGGAGGTTCTCTCTTGCTTCGGCTTTCATCCTGGCTCCTTCAGCCGATGTGGAGCTTTTCTGCCGAGATGGAGTGCCGAGATGGACACATGGGGTAGCCGAGTTCGCGCTAGCGGTCCGGGGCTGCTTGACTTCGGCCGAGGCCTCTGTCCTGGTAGCCGGGGTGAGCTTGGTGCCACGTGGACGGCACGCGGATGGCACGTGAGAGTGCTTAGTCTCATCTGATGGCTGTGATTAGCTTAATCCTGTGGCTCTGGAAATCTCCCCACACAATTGCCCCCTAGCTTTTGACCTCTTAAGCGTGCTAGCCTTTAGGGGTTGAAAGCTAGAAGAATCCGTCTGGGGATGCGGCGATCATTGCCTGGTGTCGCTTCAACTGTCCTGAAGCAATAATTGAAAGCTAGAAGAACCTGTCTGGCCACTCCTGCTCCTGCTCCTGCACCTGCACCTGCACCTGCTCCTGCACCTGCACCTGCTCCTGCTCCTGCTCCTGCTCCTGCTCCAAGCGCGGGAGTGCGGCGACGCTCGCCGGAGCGTCCGAGGGAGAGGTACCCACCTAGGAAGAAGGCAAAGGCGGGGGATGAACAAGAAGAGCGCCGAACTGGAGTCTGAGCTGGTCAGATTGAAGGCTGAATCTACGGCTGAGGGGACGAGGCTGCGTGGGGAAGTGCTAGCTGGACGCGCCGAAACGGCAAGGTTGATGACGGCGAACGCCGAGCTGGAGAAGGAGAAGGCCTCTCTTCAGGCCGAGGCCCAGTCCGCCTTCCAGGATGGGGTGGATCGAGCCACTGAACTGTACGAGAAGCAGGTGGAGGAGATCATCGCCATCCTGTTCGAGGAAAGATGCCTGGCCGCACTGCTCCTGAGCCGAGCTCCGCTCCTGCAGCCGAAAGTGCCCCAGTTGAAGCTCCTGCAGTGGTTCCCGCTCCGGAAGATGCTCCATCTGCCCCGGTCTTGAGCGATGCCCCGGTCGCCAGTGACGCTTCTGCCGTGCCTCAGGGTGAGCCCTCTTCTGCCCCTGGTCCAAATGAGGCTCTAGTCAAAGAATCTCCTGCCAGCGACGCTCCTAGCAAGGTCGCGGTTTCGGCCGAATCCACTGGTCCAGCAGATACGGTGATCGACCTAGTGGAGTCGCCGAAGGTACAGTAGCCGGGCTCCTCTTTATTTCTATCTCCTTGTATGTAAGGTTTTTGCTTCATTTTCTGTTTTTCAGAGGGCCGCGATCCTCCTTTTTGTACTTTGCTTTCTGTTTTGTAGCTTTTGTAATGAAGCAGTTTACAATGAATAAAAGGAGTTCTGTGATCACTCAAACTGTGTACAATGCACTTGCATCGTTTTCTGTTTTTCTTGCACTGTTCTGGAACACTTGGTGCTTTTGTGCTGTTTTTCTACGTTTGAGTGCTGGCACTGACCTCGGACGAAATGGCTGGCATTGCGCCGAGGTGGATCCATCGTTCAGCTGGCCTCGGCTAGGCGAGAGTGAGTTCGGCAATGGCCTTCTGAGGGGTGTATGAACCCGGTCTTCAGGAAGCTGACCTTGGCCGAAATGGCTGCTCTTGGCTGAACTGCCTTGCGCCGAGGTGTGAGGGGTTTATGAACCCGGACTTTAGGAAACGGCTGAGTGTAGGAACTCCAGACCATTCCCAGGGCGGTATACCCTTGTAGAGTGGGATGAAACCCTGATTTTAGGAACTCGGTCGAGTGTCCGAACTCGAGGCCTTTTCCAGGGCTGTTAACCCTTGTAGATGGGTGAAGACCCTGAGTTTAGGAATTGGCCGAGTGTCCGGACTCGAGGCCTTTTCCAGGGCTGTTAACCCTTGAGTGTGTTCCAAACACGGGGACTTTAGGAAAGGCCGAGTGTAGGAACTCCAGGCCATTTCCAGGGCGTATGTACCCGAAGTGTGTCCAAGACACGGGGGCTTTAGGAAAGGCTGAGTGTAGGAACTCCAGGCCATTTCCAGGGCGGATGAACCCAGGAGTGTGTCCAAGACACGGGGCTTTAGGAAAGGCTGAGTGTAGGAACTCCAGGCCATTTCCAGGGCGGATGAACCCAGGAGTGTGTCCAAGACACGGGGGCTTTAGGAAAGGCTGAGTGTAGGAACTCCAAGCCATTTCCAGGGCGGATGAACCCAGGAGTGTGTCCAAGACACGGGGACTTTAGGAAAGGCTGAGTGTCTGAACTCGAGGCCTCTTCCAGGGCGTATGTACCCTTGTAGATGGGTGAAGACCTTGAGTTTAGGAATTGGCCGAGTGTCCGAACTCGAGGCCTCTTCCAGGGCTGTTAACCCTTGTAGATGGGTGAAGACCCTGAGTTTAGGAATTGGCCGAGTGTCCGAACTCGAGGCCTCTTCCAGGGCTGTTAACCCTTGTAGATGGGTGAAGACCCTGAGTTTAGGAATTGGCCGAGTGTCCGAACTCGAGGCCTCTTCCAGGGCTGTTAACCCTTGTAGATGGGTGAAGACCCTGAGTTTAGGAATTGGCCGAGTGTCCGAACTCGAGGCCTCTTCCAGGGCTGTTAACCCTTGTAGATGGGTGAAGACCCTGAGTTTAGGAATTGGCCGAGTGTCCGAACTCGAGGCCTCTTCCAGGGCTGTTAACCCTTGTAGATGGGTGAAGACCCTGAGTTTAGGAATTGGCCGAGTGTCCGAACTCGAGGCCTCTTCCAGGGCTGTTAACCCTTCTAGATGGGTGAAGACCCTGAGTTTAGGAATTGGCCGAGTGTCCGAACTCGAGGCCTCTTCCAGGGCTGTTAACCCTTGTAGATGGGTGAAGACCCTGAGTTTAGGAATTGGCCGAGTGTCAGAACTCGAGGCCTCTTCCAGGGCTGTTAACCCTTGTAGATGGGTGAAGACCCTGAGTTTAGGAATTGGCCGAGTGTCCGAACTCGAGGCCTTTTCCAGGGCTGTTAACCCTTGTAGATGGGTGAAGACCCTGAGTTTAGGAATTGGCCGAGTGTCCGAACTCGAGGCCTTTTCCAGGGCTGTTAACCCTTGTAGATGGGTGAAGACCCTGAGTTTAGGAATTGGCCGAGTGTCCGAACTCGAGGCCTCTTCCAGGGCTGTTAACCCTTGTAGATGGGTGAAGACCCTGAGTTTAGGAATTGGCCGAGTGTCCGAACTCGAGGCCTCTTCCAGGGCAATTAACCCTTGTAGATGGGTGAAGACCCTGAGTTTAGGAATTGGCCGAGTGTCTGAACTCGAGGCCTTTTCCAGGGCTGTTAACCCTTGTAGATGGGTGAAGACCCTGAGTTTAGGAATTGGCCGAGTGTCCGAACTCGAGGCCTCTTCCAGGGCTGTTGTTGGAATTTGAGATGAGATGAGTAGTCTTTGAAGTATTGAAGGAATTAATATCTCAAAGTATTGTTTTGAGTTGGAATTATTGTCAACACATTGTCACAAGCATGATGATAGTAGGCTAGTGTTGATAGAGCTGAAAAGAAGAATCAGAATTGAAACAGTCAGGAATTCAGAATTCCTGAAGCAGAGCATGCGGTCGACCGGGCACCCCATGCGGTCGACCGAGCAAAGAGAAACCTGCAGAAACAGATTCAGGCACCTCTCAGTTATTTTCGTGACACAGTGTGTCTTCGGTCGACCGGGACCCCAGGATGTCGACCGAGCTCGATAAGTGTCTGATTCCAGACAGTGTCTTCGGTCGACCGAGCAAGCAAGGATGTCGACCGAGCACGGGATCAGAGTTGCGCAGAAACAGAAGTCTTGCACGAAATTCAGCACTCTTATCTAATTTGTTTGGGACTCTTTCTAAACGAATTGTAGCCTGTTTTGAACACAATTAAGGGTTACTAAAACCTATATAAAGGCATGTATGGGTCGTTCATAAATATATCACTAGAGAGAGAAGAGAGAAGAGAGAAGAGAAGAGAGAAGAGGTTGCTGTGTTGCTGTGTGCTGTTGTGCTGCATCTTTCTACAGCAAGTGTGGACGAGGATGTGCTCTTGAAGATGGTATTTCGTCCATATGATAAGTGTCTCTCTGTTTATGCTTTAATTTCAATTTGTAAGGGATTGAGAGAGAGAGAATTGTAGAGGGGAAGGGCTGTAGACAGAGTTTATCTTCTATTCTGTTGTTACATCAAGTTGGTGCTTGGTGTTTGGGGTTTGGTGATCCTATCTGTGGGTGCAGATAAATTGTAAAGGGAGTCGGTGCTTCCTAGATAGTTGATGCTATCTGAAACTAAGGGAGTCGGTGCTTCCTAGATAGTTGGTGCTATCTGAAACTAAGGGTTGGTGCTCTTTGTCGTTGTTGCGACTAAATATATTCAGACCTGTACCGAATCGGTGTTCGGACGGTTTTGATCCGTGGACGTAGCCTTTTGGTGAACCACGTTAAATCTGGTGTCATTGTGTGGTTTGACTTGTTTTGTTGTTGAATTGGACCTGTTTTTAGAAATCACTGATTCACCCCCCCTCTCAGTGATCGCAATATCCAACAATTGGTATCAGAGCAAGGTTCCCTTGATCAGTTTAATACGCTAAGGGTGATCTCTTGTCAAATCACATGGCAGTCAATACAGGGAATATGAAAGCACCTCTGTTTGATGGTTCTAATTACTCTTTTTGGAAGATTAGGATGCAAGCCTTCATCAAATCTCTTGGCTATGATGTTTGGGAGGCTGTCAGAGTCGGTTACAATGCTGCCACCGTACCCAATGATACTGCATCGAAGAAGTTGGCAGACAACGACTCCAAGGCGCAGAATGCACTCTTTAGTGGCCTTGTGGACAGCGAGCTTGTCAAAGTAATTGCATGCAAAACAGCCAAGGAAATTTGGGACAAGTTGCAAAGCATACATGAAGGTGATGAGAAGATTAAAGAAGCCAAATTGCAAACTCATCGCTCTCAATTCGAGTCTCTTCGCATGGAGGAAAGCGAGAATGTTGACTCGTATATGCAACGAGTGAATGAAGTCACGAATGACATTCGTGGACTAGGGGAGGAGATTAAAGAGCCTGTCATTGTCAAAAAGGTTCTAAGATCTCTTCTTCCCCGGTTTGATTCAAAAGTCTCAGCCATCGAAGAAGCCAAAGATCTGAATGCATTTTCCATGGATGAATTACATGGTTCTCTAAATGCCTATGAGATGCGCATAGGAAAGACGTCTTCATCTGATAAAGAAGCGGCCTTCAAAGTTCAGAAAAAGGCAAAAGAGACTGCTGGTCATGATGTTGATTCTGATTATGATGAGCTTGAGGCTCAATTTGTTAGAAAGTTGAAGAAAGGAAGCAATGGCAAGTACAAAGGGAAGCTACCCTTTAAATGCTTCAATTGTGGAGGAGTTGGTCACTTTGCTGCGAAGTGTCCGCTAAAAGAAGACAATGATAATGACTCTTATGCTGAAAAGAGTAAAGGAAAGAGAAATTTCAGAAAAAGGGGCAAAGCTAAAAACTTTCTATGTCAACAAGATGACAGCACGTCTGAAACTTCAGACGATGATGAATCAACCGAAGCTCTCTTCATGGTCACTGTTGAAGAAGAAGAAGAGCTAGATCCGGAAGAGGAAGAGGAGGCTGAAGTCAATCTTGAAGAGGAACTCATAGCCGCATTTGAGGAGCTTAACATGGAACGCAAAACAAGTAAGAAAAATCTGAAACTTCTCCATGAATCTGAAAGTTCTATTATTGCTTTGAAAACTCAAGTAGAAGAATATAAAAGAATGGTAGAAGTCCTTGAAAACCAAATAAGTATCAAAAAGGAAGAGGCTATGAAACTTGAAACTGAGATCGCTAGAGCAAAGGCTGAAAATTTGGAAAATAGCAAAAAACTCAAAGCGCTCCAAGCGATTGAAGGGACTATGAAACTCAATGAACTACTGAAAGTTCAAAGACCTGCCCACTTCAGATTTGGTCTAGGATTTGAGAAAGGTGAATCCTCTAAGATTGCACCTCCTGAAAAGAAAGAGTTTGTGAAGCAAGTCACTGCACCTTCTAACTCTATGAAGCCCACTCAACCTAGAAAGGAGTCCATTCCTGTTAGAAAGGTAATGAAGACTAACCAGCCACAAAGAAGATACAAATTCTATGGTTATTGCTTTCATTGTAATATGTTTGGACATAAAAGAGCTGATTGCAAATTCTATGTTAGAAACAGCCCATTTGTGTATAGGAACCCTTTTTCAATCTTAAGTAGCCACAAAATTGAGTGCCATAAGTGCTATAATTATGGACACCTGGCTAGGGATTGTAGGTTGCATATTGCTAACAAATTTCAGGTTGAAAAGAAACCCAAGTTAGTTAAGGCATGGAGGGCAAAGAAAAGGGAAGGTAATTCCAAAGAATCACTCATTGTGCAAACGACATTCAATGCACAAAAAAAGGCAGCACCATGGGTCCTTGATAGTGGCTGTTCAAGCCATATGACTGGTGATAAAAAGATTTTCATCAAATTACAGCACTATGAAGGCGGTTCAGTGAAGTTTGGCAACAATGATGGTGCCAAAATCTGCGGAAAAGGTGTTATTCAGCTTATGGCAAACAAGATCAGATCTGAAGAAGTCTTATATGTGTCTGGATTGAGACACAACCTGCTTAGTGTGAGCCAGATCTGTGACAAGGGTCACGAAGTTATCTTCACAAAGAATGGGTTTGCCATCAAGAAGAGTAGCAACGGCAAAAACAGTGGCAACTGGATCAAGAACTGCTGGAAATCTCTATACATTGTCAGATGGAGCTGAAAAGACCTGCTTGATGAGTCGGACAGATGAAAGTTGGTTGTGGCACAAACGCCTTGGGCATCTAAGCTTTGATAACATGTCAAAGATTTGCAATTCAAAGGCTGTAAGAGGCATATCTACAGTTGAAAAGCCTTCCAATCCCATTTGTGACTCTTGCCAAAAGGGAAAGCAAACGAGGGTTATGTTCAAGTCAAAGGAGCATCATTCCAAGAAACCTCTTGAACTAGTGCACACTGATCTCTGTGGACCGATGCGAACTCAAAGCACCAATGGAGATAAGTATTTCATGTTATGCATTGATGATTATACTCGTATGACATGGGTATTGTTTCTTAAGCATAAGCATCAAGCACTTGATCGTTTTAAAGTGTTTAAAGCACAGGTTGAAAATCAATTGGAAAAACGTATCAAGATTTTAAGGTCTGATCGTGGAGGCGAGTTCACATCTGAAGAGTTCACTAAATATTGTGAACATCATGGCATTCAAAGACAGTACTCAGCCCCTAGAACTCCACAGCAAAATGGAGTTGTGGAACGGAAGAATCGCACCGTACAAGAGATGGCTCGTACGATGCTAAGTGAAAGCAAGATGGCTGACAAGTATTGGAAAGAGGCAATTCATACGGCTGTATACATTCAAAATCGATGCTTAATCAGGCCACATGAAGACAAAACTCCCTATGAGCTATGGTTTGGAAGGAAAGCAACAGTCAAGCACTTCAGAGTCTTCGGCAGCAAGTGTTACATCAAGCGGCTCGAACAAAATCCGGGCAAATTTGAAGAAAGAGCTGACGAAGGTATATTTCTGGGTTACTCCTCTACTAGCAAGGCATATAGGTGTCTTAACAAAAGAACCAGAAAAATCATAGAAAGTGCTGATGTGAGAATAGATGAGAATATTGAACCAAAGAATGCAACTCATAATGACAGTCCAGTTTATGAGGACTCGAGTGAGATTGATGATGAGATGGCTGAATGTAATGATTCTGAGAAATCAAAGGATGACTCAGAAGATACTACACCTAAGAAGCACAGCACTTGGGTAGAGCAACACCCTAAGGATCAAATCATTGGAGATCCTAAGGCAGGCGTTCAAACTAGACAAAGTGTAGTGAGCAATTACTCACTTATGTCCACCATTGAACCCAAGACTGTGGCTGAAGCCAGTCTCGATGAAAGTTGGTTGAAATCTATGCATGAGGAGTTGGAGCAAATTGAGAAGAACTCCACATGGGAACTTGTTCCTAGACCTACTGATAAGAATGTTATCGGTACTAAATGGGTCTTTCGGAATAAGCTGAATGAAGATGGTCAAGTCATTAGAAACAAAGCAAGGTTGGTTTGTAAAGGCTATGCTCAAGTTGAAGGCATAGATTTTGAAGAGACCTTTGCACCGGTGGCTCGTCTGGAAGCTATTCGTATGTTTCTTGCATTGGCAGCATACAAAATCTTCAAGGTATTTCAGATGGACGTAAAGTCAGCTTTCTTGAATGGTTTACTTGAAGAAGAGGTCTACATTGAGCAACCTGATGGTTTTCTAATCAGCAAAAATTCAGATCTAGTGTGCAAGTTGAAAAAGGCTCTATATGGACTGAAACAAGCGCCAAGGGCATGGTATGCAAGGCTGGATCTCTATCTCCGCAAGATCGGTTTTGGAAAAGGAATGGTTGATAGCAATCTGTATGTCAAAACTGAGTCAAGCAAACAGCTGGTTGTCATTGTTTATGTTGATGACATAATCTTTGGTGGCAATGATGAGGAGATGTGCAGGAATTTTGCTGAAGAGATGAAGAAAGAATTCGAAATGTCGATGCTTGGAGAACTAAAGTTCTTTCTTGGTTTACAAGTTCAGCAGATGAAACATGGCATCTTCATATCACAAATGAAGTACATTAAGGAAATGCTGAAACGGTTCAATATGGAAGACAGCAAGCCAGTGAGCACACCAATGTCAACGAACACGAAGCTTAGCAAAGATGATAAGGCCTCGTCCGTTGATCATACCACCTATCGCTCTATGATAGGAAGCTTGCTCTACTTGACTGCTACAAGACCAGATCTTCTACAAGCAGTATGTATGGTTGCGCGTTTTCAAGCAGCACCAACTGAAACGCACCTTACAGCAGTGAAACGAATCTTTCGATATCTGAAAGGTACTATGGAGCTTGGTATCTGGTATCCCAAAGGAAAATCCTTCACTCTTGTTGCATATTCTGATGCCGATTGGGCTGGATGCGTAGATGATCGCAAGAGTACTAGCGGCGGCGCATTTTATCTTGGAGAAAGATTAGTTGCTTGGCATAGTAAGAAGCAAGACTCAGTATCCCTTTCGACAGCGGAAGCGGAATATATTGCAGCGGCAACTTGTTGTACGCAAGTGTTATGGATGCGGCAAATGCTCTCTGATCTAGGAGCTCCTACAACGGATCCTACGCCGATCCTATGTGACAACACGAGTGCAATTCATATATCTAAGAATCCTGTTCAGCACTCTCGAACAAAGCATGTAGCAATTCGTTATCATTTTCTTAAAGATAAAGTTGCTGATGGAGAGGTCAAGTTGGAATATGTTCCAACAACTGAGCAAGTGGCTGATATTTTCACGAAACCTCTGCCAAAGGAAGTTTTCGAGTATCTCCGGAAAAAGTTAGGAGTTACTCACTCTCCTAAACCGTAGGAGTTGTGCTTGAAAGGGGGAGCAATGCATTCATTGAATATCCTATTCGCTCCTCGGTTTGGTCCCTTTGGACTTGTTGTCAAAGGGGGAGAGATGTTATGCTATGATAACAAGGAGAGATGTTATGCTATGAAAGCTAGGGGGAGATTGTTGACAGTGGATGGTTGTTATTTCAGAATTTCAGAATTGGTTCCAAGTGAGTGTAGTGAGTGTTGAAGTTCCAATAGTGTTGCCAACAATTCCAAAGCGGGAGATTGTTGGAATTTGAGATGAGATGAGTAGTCTTTGAAGTATTGAAGGAATTAATATCTCAAAGTATTGTTTTGAGTTGGAATTCTTGTCAACACATTGTCACAAGCATGATGATAGTAGGCTAGTGTTGATAGAGCTGAAAAGAAGAATCAGAATTGAAACAGTCAGGAATTCAGAATTCCTGAAGCAGAGCATGCGGTCGACCGGGCACCCCATGCGGTCGACCGAGCAAAGAGAAACCTGCAGAAACAGATTCAGGCACCTCTCAGTTATTTTCGTGACACAGTGTGTCTTCGGTCGACCGGGACCCCAGGATGTCGACCGAGCTCGATAAGTGTCTGATTCCAGACAGTGTCTTCTGTCGACCGAGCAAGCAAGGATGTCGACCGAGCACGGGATCAGAGTTGCGCAGAAACAGAAGTCTTGCACGAAAATTCAGCACTCTTATCTAATTTGTTTGGGACTCTTTCTAAACGAATTGTAGCCTGTTTTGAATACAATTAAGGGTTACTAAAACCTATATAAAGGCATGTATGGGTCGTTCATAAATACACACTAGAGAGAGAAGAGAGAAGAGAGAAGAGAAGAGAGAAGAGGTTGCTGTGTGCTGTTGTGCTGCATCTTTCTACAGCAAGTGTGGACGAGGATGTGCTCTTGAAGATGGTATTTCGTCCATAAGATAAGTGTCTCTCTGTTTATGCTTTAATTTCAATTTGTAAGGGATTGAGAGAGAGAGAATTGTAGAGGGGAAGGGCTGTAGACAGAGTTGATCTTCTATTCTGTTGTTACATCAAGTTGGTGCTTGGTGTTTGGGGTTTGGTGATCCTATCTGTGGGTGCAGATAAATTGTAAAGGGAGTCGGTGCTTCCTAGATAGTTGATGCTATCTGAAACTAAGGGAGTCGGTGCTTCCTAGATAGTTGGTGCTATCTAAAACTAAGGGTTGGTGCTCTTTGTCGTTGTTGCGACTAAATATATTCAGACCTGTACCGAATCGGTGTTCGGACGGTTTTGATCCGTGGATGTAGCCTTTTGGTGAACCACGTTAAATCTGGTGTCATTGTGTGGTTTGACTTGTTTTGTTGTTGAATTGGACCTGTTTTTAGAAATCACTGATTCACCCCCCCTCTCAGTGATCGCAATATCCAACAGCTATTAACCCTTGTAGATGGGTGAAGACCCTGAGTTTAGGAATTGGCCGAGTGTCCGAACTCGAGGCCTCTTCCAGGGCTGTTAACCCTTGTAGATGGGTGAAGACCCTGAGTTTAGGAATTGGCCGAGTGTCCGAACTCGAGGCCTTTTCCAGGGCTGTAAACCCTTGAGTGTGTTCCAAACACGGGGACTTTAGGAAAGGCCGAGTGTAGGAACTCCAGGCCATTTCCAGGGCGTATGTACCCGGAGTGTGTCCAAGACACGGGGGCTTTAGGAAAGGCTGAGTGTAGGAACTCCAGGCCATTTCCAGGGCGGATGAACCCAGGAGTGTGTCCAAGACACGGGGCTTTAGGAAAGGCTGAGTGTAGGAACTCCAGGCCATTTCCAGGGCGGATGAACCCAGGAGTGTGTCCAAGACACGGGGGCTTTAGGAAAGGCTGAGTGTAGGAACTCCAGGCCATTTCCAGGGCGGATGAACCCAGGAGTGTGTCCAAGACACGGGGACTTTAGGAAAGGCTGAGTGTCCGAACTCGAGGCCTCTTCCAGGGCGTATGTACCCTTGTAGATGGGTGAAGACCCTGAGTTTAGGAATTGGCCGAGTGTCCGAACTCGAGGCCTTTTCCAGGGCTGTTAACCCTTGTAGATGGGTGAAGACCCTGAGTTTAGGAATTGGCCGAGTGTCCGAACTCGAGGCCTTTTCCAGGGCTGTTAACCCTTGTAGCCGAAGTCGATCAAAGAGAGATGACAGATTGAAGACGGGGTGAAAGCTATTTCCATTGATTCTGAGATTCATGACATCTTTCAGAAATTGATTTTCTTGGGGTACATTCCACGGTCTCGGCAGTGGCTTGCCCTCCAAGTCTTCGAGCTTGTAGGCCGATTTTCCTGCCAGTGAGACTACTCTGAACGGGCCATGCCAGTTCGGGGTCAGCTTCCCTTCGTTCGGCTCTCAGTCAGCGGGCTTTCTTGGACGCTAGCGCGAGTCTGGCCTTCACCACCTCTTTCCCGTGTGATGCCCGCCTGGCATCGGCGCGGGCCTGGGAGCTGCCCCGGGACGAGGAAGCGGGAGCCGAGGACGCCAGCTGGATCACGTAATGATCTTCTCCGAATCCTCACTGTCTGGAACCTGGGCTGCGCTCTGGTGAACTCGGCCCTCGCTGCCGCCAGCATCTCCTGCCTCAACGAACTCTGGAATGTGGCCCTCCTCGGCCAGCTTCTCCAGATACCACTGCAAAGAGTTGCAGTCCTTGGTCTTGTGCCCGGTACCTTTGTGGTAAGAGCAGTAGAGCTTGCTCCAGCTGCCGGAGGTGGGCTCATTCCTCAAGGGCGGAGGCCACTTGAAGAATGGCTTGGTCTTTATCTTGGTCAGGATACGGTAGATCGGCTCCTTGAAGACGACGTTGACGCTCTGACTGGCGCTGGTAGGAGGTCCGGGCTGCCAGGTGCCCCCAGACCTGGACGACGCAGGCTTCGCCGAACTGGAGACCCAGGCCTGCTTGGGCTCCTGATGCCCGTCCTGATCCCGGGCTCGGATCTCATCCTCCTCCTGGGCGATGAAGCGCTTTACCCGGGACATCAACTTCGGCATGGACACTGGGGGGTCCCCGGCCAAGTCCTTCCGAAGGTCGTGGCCGGGGATCAGGGCATGCTGGAAGGCATAGATCGCTATCTCTTCCCTGGTGCCCTCAATCTGGCTGTAGACCGCCCAGAATCGCTGGGCGAAGATGGCGAGGGTCTCACCCTGCTTCATGCTCAGGGCGAGGAGGTCCCCTTCTTTCTTGGGGATGACACTGTAGGCCTGGAACTTCTTCAGGAAGGAGAGCTGGAGCTCCTTCCAGCTGGAAATGGACTTCTCTGGGAGAGAACAGAACCACTTCAGGGGGAGGTCACCCAAACTGGAGGAAAAGATTTTGCAGTTCAGGTGACCCTCATTCCCCTAGATGGACATCTTCTGGGGGAAGTGTCGGAGGTGAGCAGACGGGTCGGACAGTCCGTCGTAGGGGACGAACCGTGGGACAGAGAACTTTTTGGGCAAGGGGGTGCGCTCAATGTCTTTTGTGAAGGGCGAGCCCCCCAGATCAGTGTGGACACAAATCTGCTTCTGGTCCCGCACGTCCAGGTGGTGCTGAAGAGCAAGCCTGACGCGTTTGTCGAACCGCTCTTGCTCATCGTCCTTCTCTGGGGTCTGGGCTCTGGCCTTTCGCTTGGAATGATTCGGGGTTCGATGGCTATGAGCTCGGCCATCGCGGCTATGATGACTTCGGCTGTTGCTCGAGCCTTCGTCATGAATCTGACTCCGTTTATGGTCCAGATGGTTCCTGAGATCTTCGCGGGGAGCCTGGGCTGCCCTGCTGGGGGCGTCCCTCTTTTTCCCTTGAGGCTCAGAGACCTGCCTCAAGGAGGCAGTTTGCGCTGCCTTCAGCTGCTGCTGCAGCTTGCGAATCATCTGCTCTTGCCTCTGGAGGAGAGCAGTCTGGGCTTCGATAACCCCTCCAGCGGCAGGGGGTTGAGCGTGGCGCGCCTCTCCTACGGCTACGGCTTTGTCCTTCCGAGGACGCTCATGCCGACGCTCGTCGCGTCTGGGTGGCATGACTTCTTCTGCTGAAATCGAGGCCTCGAGTCCCTCTTGGAAGGGGAACTCGACAAAGAGTTGAGAGCCTAGGCGGCCCTCGCCTGCAGACGTGCCTTGCACCGTGCGGGACCGGCCTTGAGGAGGGACGTCCGTTGACGGCATTGGTAGCTCGAGGACTGGCCTCGAGGATTCTCCGCCCTTCCTAGCTTTCGGAGGCATGGCTTCTAGAAGATTGAGGTTAAGAAAGATTTGGAGAAGGTTGGGAAGGTTGGGATATTACTTTCCCACAGACGGCGCCAATTGTAGGTGCAGAAAATAATGACCCACAATAAAGGAGGAGCCTTAGAGGACTTATCCGAGAAGATGGTGACTGGGGATGACTGGATGCCGTCCGAAAGCCTGAAAGAGATGAACAAACGATCAAAGGACCCTGGCCTGGGCGGCGCAAGGCTCTCCGATGCCAAAGTCAGTGTGGGAACTGGAACAATGGAAGGAGAGGGAGAAGAGAGGCAGAGTAACGGCTCTGTGAATGGAAAGTGCGTACCTTTGATGGTGGTATGAGCCTCTATTTATAGAGTTTGGGATGTATCTTTGGGAGATATCGTGGTGTGGGTCCCGTGATTCGACTGGGAAGTCACGATCAGCCCACATTGCATTAATTGCGGTCCAATCTAGCCCACTATGCATTAAATGCGCGTCGGGTCAGCCCACGTCGCATTTAATGCATGTCTTGTTGGGCCAGATCGTGTTGGACGCCTTTGGCGGTAGGGGTACCATCGTATCTGCCCTCGGGCCTTGCCCTGATGTGGCCTTAGCCGCTGGATGCCGCCCTGTCAGGGATCTGGCGAAGATTGTGGGCGGCTGGATGTCGCGTCTATCCCACTAGCTCGTGCCCCTATCCCTCCACGTTCCTGATGACGTGGGGGATGAGGGGCGCAAGTGGAGGTTCTCTCTTGCTTCGGCTTTCATCCTGGCTCCTTCAGCCGATGTGGAGCTTTCTGCCGATGGAGTGCCGAGATGGAGTGCCGAGATGGACACATGGGGTAGCCGAGTTCGGCGCTAGCGGTCCGGGGCTGCTTGACTTCGGCCGAGGCCTCTGTCCTGGTAGCCGGGGTGAGCTTGGTGCCACGTGGACGGCACGCGGATGGCACGTGAGAGTGCTTAGTCTCATCTGATGGCTGTGATTAGCTTAATCCTGTGGCTCTGGAAATCTCCCCACACAAATACCATCATCAATGGGCTTTGCAAAGAGGGGTTGATGAAAGAGGCCATATACCTCTTGTCGGAAATGGTTGAGAAGGGGTGTGGACCTAACATAGTTACATACAATACCATCATCAATGGGCTTTGCAAAGAGGGGTTGATGAAAGAGGCCATAGACCTCTTTTTGGAAATGGTTGAGAAGGGGTGTGGACCTGACATAGTTACATACAATACCATCATCAATGGGCTTTGCAAAGAGGGGTTGATGAAAGAGGCCATAGACCTCTTGTCGGAAATGGTTGAGAAGGGGTGTGGACCTGACATAGTTACATACAATACCATCATCAATGGGCTTTGCAAAGAGGGGTTAATGAAAGAGGCCATAGACCTCTTGTCGGAAATGGTTGAGAAGGGGTGTGGACCTGACATAGTTACATACAATACCATCATCAATGGGCTTTGCAAGACTGGAAATGTGAGTGCTGCTCTCCATTTGTTTAGGAAGTTGGAGAGGGGAAAGTGTAGGCCTAACACTTGTACGTACAGCACTATCATCGATGGTCAGTGCAAAGAAAACTTTTTGGATGATGCCTAAGCACTCTTTTCAGAAATGGTTGGTAATAGTACTTCACCAAATGTTGTCACTTATACTACTTTAATTCAGGGACTTATTTGTATGGGTCGGTGGAAAGAAAGCTTAAGATTATTCAATGAAATGATAAGTAGGGATATATCTCCAAACGCCTTTACTATCAAAATCATAATGGATGTAAAAAGGAGATTGTGGGAAAAGCACGCGAATTATTTGACTTGATGATTCAAAGATGCGAGAAGCTTAATGCTATTCCTTATACTACATTGATGGATGGTTATTGTTTGCACAAATGGATGCTGCAATGAAAGTCTTCAAGTCTATGGTGGCTGATGGCATTGAGCATTGATTCCTCTCAAGACAAAGGTCCGTGGAAGTTCAGTTATATTCTCAATGAGAATAGATCCCTTCATTGCCCTATCTAGAGGATGTTTCATCATATATTTTGATCTACAAATGATGTGACAATTTTTATTGGCAACACAATGGGCAGATAGAGCTGACCCTTTTATTGGTCTTTTGGTTGAATTTTGGTTTTTATTGCATTTGGTTTTTTTGGTGTATGCCTTTTATACTGCATCTTTGTATTGTTTCTCATTAATGAAGTTTCTTGGATCAATATAAAAAAGAAACATATATGTAGACTTGATTTGGCAAAGTAAGTTTTGTGCAGTAGACTTCCTACATGACACCATTTCTCTACCAATATAAGTACAGTGAACCTCCATTGTCGACCTGTCAAAGGGACAACAAACATCGGGCACATGAAACACCAAAGTAATGCTCACATGGTGTTTGCCTAGTGATAACAAATGAGGGGCCATCAAATGAGAGGTTCTCTCTAAGGCAGTCCAAAGCATGGGTTAACGCTGCCAAAGAGACTATGGAATAAGGGACCAGTTGAAGAGGGGCCATTGAATAAGGGACAGTGTTAATCAATCTATATGGATCACTAATTAGAAGATGAAAGAATTGTGAGATCTTTCATCTGCCCTTATATTATTCTTAAACCTTGTGAGATGCCCTTTACTAACTTCAAATTGGGGATCCATCATTAGTTATCCTCTAGTGTACAACCTTTTTTTTTGGTGTCACTATTACATATTTCCATTGGGAATACGATGTGTTTCTCTTCTCCTATTTTATGCACATGGACATTTGAAAGGGTAGATATAATCAGTGTAAGACTCCCTCTCAAGATGGGTTTTTCTTTCTCTAATTAGCTAGGTACCTACATGTTTGTCTACCATTGGGTCTCACAAAACCACCCATACCTAGGATTTTTAGAAACGCCACTTCTCACCAATCGAATATCAATAACACAACTTCTTGTTGCGAGTTCTCCTGGAATCTTGAGTTGTGAGAAAGGGAATTGATTATGACATTGAAAGAGCTAAAATCGGGAATTGATTATGAGAAAGCATGTGCTACAATTGGGAATTGATTGAGATAACAAGTGCTAAAATCAGTTTTGACCGATAAATTCTCCGAATAGGCTACCCTAACAAAAGTATCTGGCAACTTCGAGGAGACACATTTTCCTTTAGCTTGTTCATTGGTTGTGGAGTATATGGATAATATTTTTGAGAGACAATCCCCTCTAAGAAGTGGGTTTAAGCTTTGGAGTTATATCTTCACCTCCATTTATTTTGTCGAAAACTCAATTAGGTCCTTGATCAGCTTACAACTTGTAGATAGAGAACCCTTGGTAATTCTAGTTCCACTTGGGTTTTATCTTCTTTCATTAATGTAGACTTTTTTCATGAGCTTAGATTGACCAACTCTATGGCAGATGCTTTAGTCAAATTGGGGGTCTAGAGGATGTCTTGTCGGGTGGGTTTTATTATGTAATTGAGGAGTGGGTGGGGTGAAGGCTTTTTGCTACCAAAAAATAAAAATAAATAAATACAACATCAACTTGTTGGTAGAATACAACCTTGCCGGCCATCTTGATTTCCAGAAAGCAAAGGTGTATAAGGTCACACGGCAACCATAAACAATAGAACAGTTTAGATGAACTGGGTCAATTAAGGTCATATGATCTTCAAAACAGTTTAAAGCTGTCATACAATGCCTACAACCAACACACAGTAAAAGGTGTCGATGCAACTCCATGTTCTCCTTGCACCATAAAGAGGTAAAGAAAAATTTGAGGCTGGATAGATCTAGAAGAAGATTTGGCAGATTGGTTCATGGGGTTCTGGGGTGAATTGGTCTTGATCTAAATTAAGCATGTGTCTTATATCTGTTTGACTACATCATGGTACGTACTCATTGGATTGAGATTGTGGGATTAGTAATTTTGTAGTTGCAGCTATTTACTTTTGATGTTTTCTCTTAGCGGATGATTAATGTTCAAGCTCTCTTATTTGGTGGGGTCATTGGAGTTAGAGTCGCTATGAAAGAGGAACTCAGATAATGTCTGAAACAAAGTAAAATTTGTATTCATGGGGCAGCGTAAGTGATAGTATTGAATTGGCTGAAGTATTCACCGTTTATATCATTATATATGGTTAACCTAATGAAGTGTGGAATAATTTGAACAAGGGCTTTATTTTGTCATTGCTACTGACTTTGAATAAGCTGTGGCCAAATGCCTTATTTACCAAATGTGTTTGTCACGACCCTAAATTTTTATTATGCAGATGTATAACAAAGTAAAGTTATTAAAAGCAGGATAGAGTTCTATTACTGTTATAATTTATTGTGCCATTGTCTATTTGTTGAAAGATTATTACTATTTTGATTACAATTGATTGATCACATATCATATGTTATTTCTTTCTTTTTTTATGTTTCTTTTATGTTTTGCAATCTGGCGTCTATAAAGTGGATGTAGATTCAGAGCAGGTTAAAGTATACTGGAAAGGTAGATTCTTCAGCCTTGATTAAAAGCAGCTAAATGGAGGAAAATATGCAGAACTGTAGTCTCAAAAATTCAATCAATCAGAAATCCTAACAACCCAATGCATCCGAGATGACAATAACACCAAAGACTAGAATGAGGGCCTGATCAATGGCCTCAAAGCCTTCAAAAACCAGCACTGAAGATGATGGTTATGAAGCTGAGGAAGATAAAGAGTTCAAACTTATAAGGGAAGAAATGGATATGCATGGATCTGGCTTGGACAAGCAAATAATAGTAAAACAGGCAATGTTAGTGTAAATGAGAATGTTGGAAGGAAAGTGGAGGGAATCTTCCTTGTGGTTTATTTTGTAATGACTATTCTTTCTTTCTTCTTTTTTTTTTCTTTTTTTTTTTTTTTTGTAGTGAAGCTTAAGCTAATTTGTTTTAAAGACTTGGAATTCTTTTAAGCAGCACTTCCCGGATGGTTATCTCTTACATGTTTTTTTTTAGTAAAGATTGTCTTTTATGCTTGGGATATAATAAATGAAATTTATGAATGTGAGCTTTGTATATGTAAAACTGCTGTAATATTGAAAGAACTCCTAGAAATTGTATAGGCAAACATGAAAAGCTAGCTCGTTCTTTCCACTAAAGAGAGGAAAAAAAAAACGACTTCATAATATTAAAAGGAAACACTAGAAATTGGAATAGTCAAACATGAGCAGTGGAGCACTTGGAAGAACTTGAGGGGTAAAAGAATTACCAAAGGAGAATGTGGGAGGGAACATACATCAGAATGATAAAGAGGAGAAACAAAAAGGGAGCATCTGGTTGCATACTTGAGTTCAAAGGAGTGGAGCTCCACAATGGACCTACCTATTGAAATCCCACAATGCTCAAAATAAACGCTCTCTTAATCTAGAGTGTATCCCAAAATCTTAATCCAATAAGATTTGTTTGTGCATTTTAGATATTCAAGCTCAATTTAGATACCTAAGGCCCAAGCATAAACCAAAGCTCAACATTTTAGATTTTAGAGGTGGCTCCACTGATAAATTTATAGGAGTAATACATGGGGCAATTTAGATGTTAAAGGTGAACCAACTTGTAATACACGAGCCTTGATGATAAATTCTAGCCGTTCGTGATATCTCAATATTGGTTACAAGTGGGCTTGGTTTAATCCCTTTCCCCAGTTAAATTACAAAATAGGGTTGGCATTTGACATGGAATAACTTCGAAGACGAGCCAACTTTATATATATCTACTATTTACCGATGGAGATTTTCACCTACAAGCAGATCCAATATGTGCATATATGGTTGAGCTCATAGGGCCCACTTAGATGCTTTTCTATTGCTGGGATAGGATAGATGGAAATATAACTTTATAGATAAGGGCCATGTTAAAAATCAGTCTTATTAAATTATTCGGGCCATTGATTTACCTTAGTGCTCATAAATGAGTCCCTCCTAAGAGATAGCCTCCTATTAGATGGGGTACCAAAATGAGAGTTTTTTTTTTTTTTGGATTTTGACCGTGCAAGATATAGAAGACCATGAATTCCTCGAAATGGTTTTGACCAAGACTATATCCCAAATGTGGGTATTGTACACGGGGTCCAATTTCTTTTCCAATTCTACCCCTTTTGTGCGATATCGGCATATCGCACAAACTAAAGGTGAAAATAAAAGCGGATCGTTTTTCCTCTAATTTTTTTGGTACCCGAACTTAAGTGGCTGAGAGCATGGGAGCCAAGAGTCCCCAAAGTGGGAAGAGTGGCATGCCCAAGGTTGAATCCTGGTTGGCCGGGTGACACGCAGGGTTGCCAACCAAATGAGCAACCCTCAATTGCCAAGAGAAGCTGTTAATGATGAGAAATGTTCTCTTATGAGTAACGGTGTATGCAGTCCAGCTCTATGGGCCCACTTGGGCTCACTTTTGTTAGTGTAGGCCCTTTCAAATCAGTCTTTCACATTTAGGTGCTGTCCTTGAGCTGGGCCTATGTTGCTTAAGGTAAGGGTTCTCAAGTAGTCAGGCTAGCACACCACACTAATTAAAATTTCATTTACAACCATTCATTTCTGCTTTTGACAATGGAGAGGTTGTCCCAACCAATAAGCTTACCCAGTTTATTGAGAACACACAATCTATGGCTGGGCCAGTGCTTGTCCAAGACCACCCCATTTAGCTATTGGTCCTAAGATTCAGTCCTGTCCAGTCTATGGGCCCAAAGGACCTGACCAGAAAACTCCCTGCATGGGTCCTTTTTCATAGACCCGAGTATCCGTATAGCCTAGCACGTAGTATTTTTAATGTGAAACAATAAATTACATAGAAAGTATATGATTATATAGCATTTGCAATAGATAGATTACTAATAAAATATTAGAACTTCTATAATGTAAAAGATACGCTCTGAGTTGTAGGTCAAGTGCAGTCAGGTCCACCAAAGTTGGGTCTTACACAAAATAAACTAAAATAATTGCATCAACACCAAGTGCTTAAAATTATATATATATATATTCAAAGATAGAAAATAAAAAGTATCAAAACTTGACATAACCCCTATCAATATATATATATATCTATATGAAGAATGTACACATCAATAGAATTTGTTAAGCAAAAAAATATTAATACCTAACAGTTCAGGCTCATGTTTGAAATAAAACATCTTGGAAATTCAAAACCTACCAGTACTAATTTATGCACAAAAATTGTAAAAAATATAAAAATAACCTATTTGGACTGATGGATCCAAAATTTAAGAATTAAGATAAAAGTTAATATCTCGTACATTGAATTGGGTGCTACTTAATTCATTCTCTTCGCTCTATTTTGGCTTCTACACTGAGAATATTAGAAAATGAGGTTCGTGGTTCAAGAGTTCACAAGAAAATCATCTCCATTTGTTCTTATGAGTTATAAAACCTTTATTATCACAAGTAGGGATGCAAATAGGTTGGGTTCAGCTCGGGTCTATAGTGGATCAAACTAACTCAAATTTCATATAAATAAAAAAAGCTCCCATTCAGGGGCCAAATGCTGAATATGTAATGAAGAGGTTACAAATGAAGGCTTCTACTATCCGTTGTGCACAAGGTTTTTGTGCATGTTATGTAAAATTTATATTAATTGTACTTTGAATATATGAGTCATTTTGGGCATCGAAAATCTGGAATGGACCTGACTGTGAGCGTAAACCCAATTATCACTTGGGCTCAAAAAAAGGTTTTATTGAAATCTTTCAGGTCTAGTTCTTTGGTGTAACCAAATGACTGAAAGTCCATTGATATCCCCGATCATCATAAATGTACGTACAGAACTGAGCCAAACTTAAGCGTTGAACGGTTTGGATTACATATAAAAGTTCTGTGTCTCAAATTCTATGAATTTTAAGACATGAAACTAACCCATTTGGGGTTTAATGAGTCAATAAAAAATCTGAAGGAGTGGAATTAAAGTTTTGGGGGCCATAGGACTTAGAAGTTGGATAAAACTAAAAATGAAATGGGATTTTGAAACTCCACCTTCGACCTGTCTACTATAAATTATAGTGGCGCTCTTCTAGCCCGGAATCTATGAATTTTTGTGGGCTTCTCCATTTCATCAGAGAGAATGAGAGTGTCTTCTGTGATAACAAAAGGAAATACTAAAAATTGGAGTCGGCAAACATGAAGAGCGTAGAACTTTAAAGAACTCGCAAGAGGAGGAAAAAAGGAAAATTTCTAAATAAGGCCTTAAGTTTTTGCCTTATTTTAAAAAAGAATACAAGTTTCAAAACTTTTTAAATTAGGGCCTAAGTTTTCCGGTAAGTTTTCACTTAAGGACAACGAGCCATTTAAAGTTATTTTCCATCTACCGTTTCCTTTATTTAAAAAAAAAAACACCCAAGTTACCCTTCATTTAAAACCATGGTATGTTTTCGACAACCGCTACTTGCCACAGATTGCCTTGGGGACGTTGGTTGCGACGATCACTGTGAAAAAGCCAATGAAGGAATGGATGAGAAAATGACCAAAATGAAAGAGGATTTTATCTCAATGATGGGCAACTTGGGTGTTTAAAAAAAAAAAAACTGAAGGAAAAATGTCGCGACCTCGGACCCAAATCCGGGATCTAATGGGCGACTAATGATGCAGTGCCACGTGCATCTCTTTGGTTGGCTAATCCGTACACGGAATTAAGAAAATATTTCATCCGTGCACGTGATTTCCCACAGGGTTCCGTGGTGAGGATTACATATCCAAGTAATTCACATATAAACATGTACATATTCGAGATTGCGGAAGTGTGTAGCAAGCTGTATTAGTACCATTCCATTTCATATACAAGACTGATTTATAAACAAGATAACATGGTATCAAAGTGAGCAATGATCATTAGCATATTTCCCAAAAGAATAAAGTTAAGGTTTATACAAAAGATCAGTTAATTAGTTGTCCCAAAATAATGGCCAACAAAGGCCAGTACAACCAATAATAAACTGAAAAGATGTTAATCAAAAGTGCCCAAAAAGTGACGCATCTCTAAGCCTGATTGGATGTCTACATGACAATAAATTTAAAACAATAATACCTTGCGAAAACATTAGAAACCTATATAAACAATGAATTTCATAAAGATAATATATCATTTATTAAGAAAAGGCATGAGCAATATACAACATGTAAAGGTACCAAGAATCAGGAACTAGCAAGATGGCAACCACACAAAGCTAAATCCTCTCTCACTAAAGTGAAGAGAGCTATCGGGGAGTTGACCTCAGTCACACAAGGTGAGGAGAGTCAACGATCATATATAAATACATATAACTAGACAAGACCATGGTAGCGAACCGGGTAGCAAGATAGGACAAGATCCGAGCTGCAGCTGGCAGGACAAGAGGGGGATCTCCAAGACAGTGGTTCAAACTAACAAGGTACATCCAAGCTTAGTGGTGCCGACTCATAGGTCAAGTGCAAGAAAACAAAACAGTACATATATATCGGGACAAGATGCTCATAAGCACATGATATATCGTATTAGGTCAAGCATGAATAGGATAGCAAAATGCTAAAAACAATATTCGGGGCATGATTAGTCACAAGGCATGAAACTTGAAATGTACAAGTGAAATTCGGGAAAATCAAGTATAAATGGATTTCTAACATTCTCCAGGTCAAGTGTTGAAGGTACAAGATTTGAATCAATGTGAATAGGTTCCCGTATGTCGAAGTTATTACATAATTGGTACTCCATGAGATTTGGAGACAATCCGGGTCCTTAGTTACATTGACAAGTCTAAAAGACCTTAATGAGGTCATGATGATGAGGTTTCCTCTTCAATATAGTTCCACATAGTTCTTCCAAAAAGAATTAATTAAGATTGCAGTTCGGTCAGCACCTCGGTCACCTGTTGGTCAGCCGAACTGGGTATGTCGGCTAGCCGACAGCTGACCGATGGCTGACCTTCTGATTCACATCAGAAGATATACAGCTCTCTGGAAATGGGACCGAACTGACTTCGGTTGGATGTCGGTTAGCCGAAGTGGTATAGTTTGGTTAGCCGACAGTTGACCGACGGATCTCCTGATAAATTGTTGGTCTTTGGAAATGGAACCGACAATGTCCGGTTGGCTGTTGGTTGACCGATATGGGATTTTGGTCAGCCGACATCTGACCGACAGCTGACTGACCCTGCATGGCCAGTTTAGTTTCAAGTCAGATTTCTGTTATCTTCCTTCCTTTCTTCTTATACGTCCTGAGTACCCTCTTTGCACATTGAGTTCATAGGCACTTGAAATCTGAATTAAAATCATTATTTACAACGTTTGATTTACGCTAAAAGGGATTATAACACTTTCGATATAACCTTAAAGAGAGTAGAAAATTTAGAAACCCTTGGTAAATACACTTAGACCTCTAAATAGGGCCCCATGGGTAGTGTAGTTGCTGTTTCAAACCTTGATTTCTCTGGCATGATACCTTAAAAGGAATCCCTGTTGTCCCAACCAACAAGTTTATTGAGAACAGCAATCTAAGGCCGGGCCAGAGCTTGTCCAAGACCATCCCATTTAGCTATTGGTCCTAAGATTCAGTCCTGTCCAGTCTATGGGCCCAAAGGACCTGACCAGAAAACTCCCTACATGGGCCCTTTTTCATAGACCCAAGTATCCGTATAGCATAGCACGTAGTATTTTTAATGTGAAACAATAAATTACATAGAAAGTATATGATTATATAGCATTTGCAATAGATAGATTACTAATAATATATTTGAACTTCTATAATGTAAAATATACTTCTGCTCTGAGTTGTGGGTCAAGTGCAGTCAGGTCCACCAAAGTTGGGTCTTACACAAAATAAACTAAAATAATTGCATCAGCACCAAGTGCTCCAAATTATATATATATATATATTTCCCTATTTATATAGATGCACATGAATATTTCCCTATATATATATATATGGATCCAAAATTTAAGACTTAAAATAAAAGTTAATATCTCGTACATTGAATTGGGTGCTATTTAATTCATTCTCTTCACTCTATTTTGGCTTCTACACTGAGAATATTAGAAAATGAGGTTTGTGGTTCAAGAGTTCACAAGAAAATCATCTCCATTTGTTCTTATGAGTTATAAAACCTTTATTATCACAAGTAGGGATGCAAATAGGTTGGGTTCAGCTCGGGTCTATAGTGGATCAAACTAACTCAAATTTCATATAAATAAAAAAAGCTCCCATTCAGGGGCCAAATGCTGAATATGTAATGAAGAGGTTACAAATGAAGGCTTCTACTATCCGTTGTGCACAAGGTTTTTGTGCATGTTATGTAAAATTTATATTAATTGTACTTTGAATATATGAGTCATTTTGGGAATCGAAAATCTGGAATGGACCTGACTGAGCGTAAACCCAATTATCACTTGGGCTCAAAAAAAGGTTTTATTGAAATCTTTCAGGTCTAGTTCTTTGGTGTAACCAAATGACAGAAAGTCCATTGATATCCCTGGTCATCATAAATGTGCAGAACTGAGCAGCCATTTAAAGTTGTTTTCAATCTACCATTTCGTTTAGTTCTTTTTTTTAAACACCCAAGTTACCCTTCATTTAAAACCATGGTATGCTTTCGATAGCCGTACATGCCACAAATTGCCTTGGGGACGTTGGTTGCGACGATCACTGTGAAAAAGCCAATGAAGGTATGGATGAAAAAATGACCAAAATGAAAGAGGATTTTATCTCAATGATGAGCAACTTGGGTGTTTTTTTCTAAAAAAAGAAACTGAAGGAAAAGTCTCTGAAAAATAACATTAAGTGGTCAATTGTCCTTAATTGAAAACTTACTACAAAACTTAGTCTATATATTTGAAAGGTTTTGAAAATTGCGTCATTTATTGAAATAAGGAAAAAACTTAAGGTCTTATTTGAGATTTTCCCAAAAAATAAAGGAGTTTGAGATTTTCCCAAAAAATAAAGGAGAGCATATTTATCCGCACTCGGGGCAATTAGTTCAGTCATTTGTCCGATCTCCTAGGCTTTTGAAATACCCTAGTGCTCCCCTCCAGCCATCGAAAATAAATACACTCCTAAATTTCACTTCAATACGATTATAGGAGTTGTTTTGCATTTTGAATATTTGGGCCCAATGTGAGTATCTAAGGTTGGCTCAAAATAGATCGGAAATGAAAAAACATAATTCGTGTAGCCAACCCCAACCTAATTGAGAAAAGACATGATGATGATGAACTTGAGTATCTAAAGCCCAAGCCTAAGCTCATTCCAAATCTTAGTTGGATTTTTGAAACATGAGCTCACATTGCATTTTCAAGTAGGCGACACATGGGAGCTCCAAGTTATTTTTAAGATGGGTAGTTCTCAATCATGGTAGTTTGTTTGGTTTATTTGGATATTTAAAAATAGTTTAAAAATAAATTCTTCATTCAGTTTATAGGTAAAAATGGCACGTAACTTATTATTTATAGAAAAAGTTGGCTTATGTTTGAGGCGGGTTAAGCACTCAATCTCTTTGGGTTCAAGATGAATATGTGTTTTATAAAAGCATTAGATTTTTGGAGGGTTTTGACTAGGGTTGCAAACGAGATGGTTTCGGATCAGAACCATAGTGGACCCGGACCCGTTTTTAAATTACGGTTCAATTTATTTTTTTCTATAATGAGAGGAATCCAAAATCCATTGAAGATATGAAGATTATTGTGACTTGAAATCATATTATTAGCGACAACATCCATTGAATATAATTTTTGTAATTAATATCACTCTTATCTAAAAACACCATATGCTTCGATTCCTTTTATCAGTTCCAAATAGAATGTCAATCACCCAATATGTGCCCTCAATAAGTCTTACAAGAGAACTTCACAACAGAATGGTTCATATCTTCAAACTCACTATGATGTTTGATTCCAGATGAGGTAGTATTCTAGATAAAACCCACTACCCATGAATTGGCATGTTCTTGAAGATCCCTTTAGTCCAATCCAATTGCTCTTGGATTGAACCAACCCATGATGAAAATTGTCGTCATCAAATCAAAGTGGTTTTTTGGCCATTCAAACTAACTATGTTGATTTTTTTAACTCATTTACCCCCATATATTGTTTAGTATGAATGTGTAATGAGTGTGATCCATATGTCGTAAATTAGTGAATAAAATGAAGCTACTTGTAAAGGGTGTATGACCTTTGCGTGCTAGAACAATTTGAGATATGACATTTTCTCCGTGCATTCAATCAACACAGTTGATTAGAGCTTCATATACGTGGTACTTAGTAGGAAAATGCACCCCATTATAAAGTCATTGTCATTTTGTTGTTGGAGACAAAAAAATGGGCAAAGAACCAATAAATAATTGTAACGATATCGTTATCAGAAAATTTTGAAAACTATATTTTGAGTGAAATCGTGAGTCTTTCTTATTGTTTATGCATCTCAATATAAAGTCACCATTATTTTCTTGTTGGACACAAAAATTGGATGAAGAAACTATAAAGAGTTTTTTTTTTTTTTTTTAAGTTTGATCCATGAGTCATCATGTAGCAAATACATATGTAAGATTTGTTCACATGAGACTTTCCATGAGGACCTTTGGCCAACTATGGGGCCCACCTGTGGATGGGACTGGGGGAGATGGAAAGATCTATGTGGGACCATGCAAGTATTAAGTTTGACTAACCCCATATTCCTAACTCCTTTATATGTGGCCCACAAGTTCAGCAACTTCATATTAAAAATTTTGACTGAAGGGGTTAGAGGCATTTGATTGATCCCAAACTTGACATCAGGTCTCATCATTTATCCATGATCAATCTGATGGACTTCTAATTTTTCTTTTGTAGAAAAGTTATTCCATTCCCTTTCTTCTCTCAATGGAAATGGTCTTTCGATGACTCATGCCTCATGGGCTAGAGCTACATACTTCAATGTCTTGGGATAAGTGTGACTGCATATATCGTTTGCACATGTGGACCTCTTGGCAAAAAAAGCCCGTATTTAGATCATCCCATGGACCCCCGCTGCAAATGTGTCTTAGCTATGATGGTAAGTGTGCCAGGCTAGACTTCAGACCTGAGAATAAATGGTCTTGGTCTAAGTTTACAACTTCCTTTGGGTTGTCTTGATCCAGAACTTGAGACTCAATGGACCAGAACCAACCCGTTTATATCCCTTAGTCCAAGACAACCCAAAGGAAGGTGCAAATTTAGACCTAGACCCAGTAATTTTCAGGTATAGATATAGTTCAGTCTAGCCTCATGTCTGAACTGGCCCATTGAGTTCATAGGCACTTGAAATCTGAATTAAAATCATTATTTACAACGTTTGATTTACGCTAAAAGGGATTATAACACTTTAGATATAACCTTAAAGAGAGTATGAAATTTACAAACCCTTGGTAAATACACTTAGACCTCTAAATAGGGCCCCATGGGTAGTGTAGTTGCTGTTTCAAACCCTGAATTCTCTGGCATGATACCTTAAAAGGAATCCCTGTTGTCCCAACCAACAAGTTTATTGAGAACAGCAATCTAAGGCCGGGCCAGAGCTTGTCCAAGACCATCCCATTTAGCTATTGGTCCTAAGATTCAGTCCTGTCCAGTCTATGGGCCCAAAGGACCTGACCAGAAAACTCCCTGCATGGGCCCTTTTTCATAGACCCGAGTATCCGTATAGCACAGCACGTAGTATTTTTAATGTGAAACAATAAATTACATAGAAAGTATATGATTATATAGCACAGAAAGTATATGATTATATAGCATTTGCAATAGATAGATTACTAATAATATATTTGAACTTCTATAATGTAAAATATACTTCTACTCTGAGTTGTGGGTCAAGTGCAGTCAGGTCCACCAAAGTTGGGTCTTACACAAAATAAACTAAATTAATTGCATCAACACCAAGTGCTCCAAATTATATATATATATATATTTCCCTATTTATATAGATGCACATGAATATTTCCCTATATATATATGGATCCAAAATTTAAGACTTAAAATAAAAGTTAATATCTCGTACATTGAATTGGGTGCTATTTAATTCATTCTCTTCGCTCTATTTTGGCTTCTACACTGAGAATATTAGAAAATGAGGTTTGTGGTTTAAGAGTTCACAAGAAAATCATCTCCATTTGTTCTTATGAGTTATAAAACCTTTATTATCACAAGTAGGGATGCAAATAGGTTGGGTTCAGCTCGGGTCTATAGTGGACCAAACTAACTCAAATTTCATATAAATAAAAAAACCTCCCATTCTGGGACCAAATGTTGAATATGTAATGAAGAGGTTACAAATGAAGGCTTCTACTATCCGTTGTGCACAAGGTTTTTGTGCATGTTATGTAAAATTTATATTAATTGTACTTTTAATATATGAGTCATTTTGGGCATCGAAAATCTGTAATGGACCTGACTGAGCGTAAACCCAATTATCACTTGGGCTTAAAAAAGGGTTTTATTGAAATCTTTCAGATCTAGTTCTTTGGTGTAACCAAATGACTGAAAGTCCATTGACATCCCTGGTCATCATAAATGTGCAGAACTGAGCAGCCATTTAAAGTTGTTTTCAATCTACCATTTCCTTTAGTTCTTTTTTTTAAACACCCAAGTTACCCTTCATTTAAAACCATGGTATGCTTTCGATAGCCGTACATTCCACAAATTGCCTTGGGGACGTTGGTTGCGACGATCACTGTGAAAAAGCCAATGAAGGTATGGATGAAAAAATGACCGAAATGAAAGAGGATTTTATCTCAATGATGAGCAACTTGGGTGCTTTTTTTAAAAAAAAAAAAACTGAAGGAAAAGTCACTGAAAAATAACATTAAGTGGTCAGTTGTCCTTAATTGAAAACTTACTACAAAACTTAGTCTATATTTTGAAATGTTTTGAAAATTGCGTCCTTTTTTGAAATAAGGAAAAAACTTAAGGTCTTATTTGAGATTTTCCCAAAAAATAAAGGAGAGCATATTTATCCACACACGGGGCAATTAGTTCAGTCATTTGTCCGATTTCCTAGGCTTTTGAAATACCCTAGTGCTCCCCTCCAGCCATCGAAAATAAATACACTCCTAAATTTCACTTCAATACGATTATAGGAGTTGTTTTGCATTTTGAATATTTGGGCCCAATGTGATTATCTAAGGTTGGCTCAAAATAGATCGGAAATGAAAAAACATAATTCGTGTAGCCAACCCCAACCTAATTGAGAAAAGACATGATGATGATGAACTTGAGTATCTAAAGCCCAAGCCTAAGCTCATTCCAAATCTTAGTTGGATTTTTGAAACATGAGCTCACATTGCATTTTCAAGTAGGCGACACATGGGAGCTCCAAGTTATTTTTAAGATGGGTAGTTCTCAATCATGGTAGTTTGTTTGGTTTATTTGGATATTTAAAAATAGTTTAAAAATAAATTCTTCATTCAGTTTATAGGTAAAAATGGCACGTAACTTATTATTTATAGAAAAAGTTGGCTTATGTTTGAGGCGGGTTAAGCACTCAATCTCTTTGGGTTCAAGATGAATATGTGTTTTATAAAAGCATTAGATTTTTGGAGGGTTTTGACTAGGGTTGCAAACGAGATGGTTTCGGATCAGAACCGTAGTGGACCCGGACCCGTTTTTAAATTACGGTTCTGGTTTTGTTGGTTCCGGACCCGATTTTGATAAGAAAACTCGAATCTAGTTGCAAAATGGATTCTATTTTCACTTTATTCTTCATTTTTTTCTTAAAATAAGCATATCATTCAACTTATAACAGTACATCAAGTATATAACATCCAATATTATACATAAGAATGCCTAAAAAGAGTTAGTTTTAAAGTACAAATTGCAATATTAAAGACTCATATGCCGAGTCCCGGGTCCACGGGTCAGAAACTATATCGATCCGAAATCGGACTCGTTTATCAATAGGGACCGAAATTAGGTTCTGGACTCGGATCCGTTTATGAATCGGAACATAAAATAGGTTCCAAACCCGATCTTTTGTGGGTCGGGACTTTCGGGTAATCGAAGAATCGGATACCCGTTTGCGACCCTAGTTTTGACATACTACTATAAAAGTCCTTCTTAAATTTGATTTTATCAATTTCATAATCAAAATTAAGATAATGTCATCAATTTTTTTTTAAAACTTCTTTCCCCTAGATCTCGTAATATCACAGAGAACCTAATAAAATCTTGAGGATTTTACTGAAAAATTCCCAGTATTTGGCCTTTGCATGTGTTAGTGCCTCGTAATACTTTCACCACGGTAGAATTCCTCCCGCCACATTTCCTTCTTTTTTTTTAATATTTTTTTAGAGTGACAATAGCGTCGTTTGAAATGAAATTAAGTGACGCCATCGTCACTCGTCGTTATATAAACCCACCTTCAAAATCCCTTTTTTCTCATCTCTAATTGTCTGCATCTTCTTTATACTTGTAGGTTTTTGCAGAACAGACCTACCATACATAGAATCCTGCAAATCTTATTGCTCATCTTAGAGGTTGTTGGCTTCAATTTAAAAGGTTGGTGTATATTTTTTATATTTGTATACACTTTACAATCAAGTATTAATAATAGATTCATGCTATTTGTCATTAATTTCATCTAGCCTTGTATAAGACCCATCTCAGCTTATATGGACGCCAGTCTCACGTGCGCCATTCGGACAAAAATATCAAAACCCTTCGGAATTTTCGTGTTAAAATCGAGATCCGCCGTCGCCTCCCGCAAAACCAAACCCCTGCCCAAGACAGGGGTAGATGTCATTTTGGAGAGGCAGAGGCAGAGGCAGGCTTTTGCAAGCTTCCCATCATCGTTTGCAGAAGAAGAAGACCGGGGGCTTTCTTCTTCTCCAACCTAAAGAAATGGCTTTAGTGACCGCTTCGATTTCTTCCATTTCTCGCTCGAGGACGGCCATCGCTGGTGCAGTGAAAAAGGGAGCTACTGGTATTACCACTTCTCCAACCACTTTGTTTTCCTACCCATTTCCAATTTCTAGGAATTCTTATTCTAGTACTGCAAAGGTATTGAATCCTGACGACGCATCCAGCCGAACCCAGTTCTTAAATTTTGTGAAAAATCAATGTAAACCAGAGAAGTTGAAGCTTCATGATGCATTGGGTTGGTTCGACCGTATGGTTCTCATGAAACCCTTGCCCCCAACTGTAGTTTTCAAACGTCTATTAGGGGATCTTACCAAAATCAAACATCATTCCACTGTTGTTGATTTTTATATGAGGATGAAATCGGCTGGGATTGCACCCGACTTGATTACCCTTAGCATTCTGCTCAACTGTTACTGCCGATTGAAGAGGGTCGATCTGGGGTTCTCCATTTTAGGAGATATGCTTAAACGGGGCATCAAACCTGATGTGGTTACTTACAGTACTATCATAGATGGACTCTGCAAGAGTGGGGAGGTGGATGCTGCTCTTGAGATGCTCAAGGCTATGGAAAAGGCAAGATGTAAACCAAGCAACGTTGCATATACAGCCATCATAGATGGGCTTTGCAAAGAAGGGTTGATGAACGAGGCCATAGACCTCTTGTCGGAAATGGTGGAGAAGGGGTGTGGACCTGACATAGTTACATACACTACCATCATCAATGGGCTTTGCAAAGAGGGGTTGATGAAAGAGGCCATAGACCTCTTGTCGGAAATGGTTGAGAAGGGGTGTGGACCTAACATAGTTACATACACTACCATCATCAATGGGCTTTGCAAAGAGGGGTTGATGAAAGAGGCCATAGACCTCTTGTCGGAAATGGTTGAGAAGGGGTGTGGACCTAACATAGTTACATACACTACCATCATCAATGGGCTTTGCAAAGAGGGGTTGATGAAAGAGGCCATAGACCTCTTTTTGAAAATGGTGGAGAAGGGGTGTGGACCTGACATAGTTACATACACTACCATCATCAATGGGTTTTGCAAAGAGGGGTTGATGAAAGAGGCCATAGACCTCTTATCGGAAATGGTTGAGAAGGGGTGTGGACCTAACATAGTTACATACACTACCATCATCAATGGGCTTTGCAAAGAGGGGTTGATGAAAGAGGCCATAGACCTCTTTTTGGAAATGGTTGAGAAGGGGTGTGGACCTGACATAGTTGCATACAATACCATCATCAATGGGCTTTGCAAAGAGGGGTTGATGAAAGAGGCCATAGACCTCTTGTCGGAAATGGTTGAGAAGGGGTGTGGACCTAACATAGTTACATACAATACCATCATCAATGGGCTTTGCAAGACTGGAAATGTGAGTGCTGCTCTCCATTTGTTTAGGAAGATGGAGAGGGGAAAATGTAGGCCTAACACTTGTACGTACAGCACTATCATCGATGGTCAGTGCAAAGAAAACTTTTTGGATGATGCCCAAGCACTCTTTTCAGAAATGGTTGGTAATAGTACTTCACCAAATGTTGTCACTTATACCACTTTAATTCAGGGACTTATTTGTACGGGTCGGTGGAAAGAAAGCTTAAGATTATTCAATGAAATGATAAGTAGGGATATATCTCCGAACGCCTTTACTATCAAAATCATATTGGATGTAAAGAGGAGATTGTGGGAAAAGCACGCGAATTATTTGACTTGATGATTCAAAGATGCGAGAAGCTTAATGCTGTTCCTTATACTACATTGATGGATGGTTATTGTTTGCACAAATGGATGTTGCAATGAAAGTCTTCAAGTCTATGGTGGCTGATGGCATTGAGCATTGGTTCCTCTCAAGACAAAGGTCCGTGGAAGTTCAGTTATATTCTCAATGAGAATAGATCCCTTCATTGCCCTATCTCGATGATGTTTCATCATATATTTTGATCTTCAAATGATGTGACAGATTTATTGGCAACACAATGGGCAGACAGAGCTGACCCTTTTGTTGGTCTTTTGGTTGAATTTTGGTTTTTATTGCATTTGGTTTTTTTGTTGTATGCCTTTTATACTGCATCTTTGTACTGTTTCTCATTAATGAAGTTTCTTGGATCAATAGAAAAGAAACATATATGTAGACTTGATTTAGCAAGGTAAGTTTTGTGCAGTAGACTTCCTACATGACACCATTTCTCTACCAATATAAGTACAGTGAACCTCCATTGTCGACCTGTCAAAGGGACAACAAACACCGGGCACATGAAACACCAAAGTAATGCTCACATGGTGTTTGCCTAGTGATAACAAATGAGGGGCCATCAAATGAGAGGTTCTCTCTAAGGCAGTCCAAAGCATGGGTTAACGCTGCCAAAGAGACTATGGAATAAGGGACTAGTTGAAGAGGGGCCATTGAATAAGGGACAGTGTTAATCCTTCTATATGGATCACTAATCAGAAGATGAAAGCATTGTGAGATCTTTCATCTGCCCTTATATTATTCTTAAACCTTGTGAGATGCCCTTTACTAACTTCAAATTGGGGATCCATCATTAGTTATCCTCTAGTGTACAACCTTTTTTTTTGGTTTCACTGTTACATATTTCCATTGGGAATACGATGTGTTTCTCTTCTCCTATTTTATGCACATGGATATTTGAAAGGGTAGATATAATCACCTCTCAAGATGGGTTTTTCTTTCTCTAATTAGCTAGGTACCTACATGTTTGTCTACCATTGAGGGTGGATAGATCTAGAAGAAGATTTGGCAGATTGGTTCATGGGATTCTGGGGTGAATTGGTCTTTATCTAAATTAAGCATGTGTCTTATATCTGTTTGACTACATCATGGTACGTACTCATTGGATTGAGATTGTGGGATTAGTAATTTTGTAGTCGCAGCTATTTACTTTTGATGTTTTCTCTTAGCGGATGCTTAATGTTCAAGCTCTCTTATTTGGTGGGGTCATTGGAGTTAGAGTGGCTATGAAAGAGGAACTCAGATAATGTCTGAAACAAAGTAAAATTTGTATTCATGGGGCAGCGTAAGTGATAGTATTGAATTGGCTGAAGTATTCACCGTTTATATCACTATATATGGTTAACCTAATGAAGTGTGGAATAATTTGAACAAGGGCTTTATTTTGTCATTGCTACTGACTTTGAATAAGCTGTGGCCAAATGCCTTATTTACCAAATGTGTTTGTCACGACCCTAAATTTTTATTATGCAGATGTATAACAAAGTAAAGTTATTAAAAGCAGGATAGAGTTCTATTACTGTTATAATTTATTGTGCCATTGTTTATTTGTTGAAAGATTATTACTATTTTGATTACAATTGATTGATCACATATCATATGTTATTTCTTTCTTTTTTTATGTTTCTTTTCTGTTTTGCAATCTGGCGTCTATAAAGTGGATGTAGATTCAGAGCAGGTTAAAGTATACTGGAAAGGTAGATTCTTCAGCCTTGATTAAAAAGCAGCTAAATGGAGGCAAATATGCAGAACTGTAGTCTCAAAAATTCAATCAATCAGAAATCCTAACAACCCAATGCATCCGAGATGACAATAACACCAAAGACTAGAATGAGGGCCTGATCAATGGCCTCAAAGCCTTCAAAAACCAGCACTGAAGATGATGGTTATGAAGCTGAGGAAGATAAAGAGTTCAAACTTATAAGGGAAGAAATGGATATGCATGGATCTGGCTTGGACAAGCAAATAATAGTAAAACAGGCAATGTTAGTGTAAATGAGAATGTTGGAAGGAAAGTGGAGGGAATCTTCCTTGTGGTTTATTTTGTAATGACTATTCTTTCTTTCTTCTTCTTTTTTTTCTTTTTTTTTTTTTTGTAGTGAAGCTTAAGCTAATTTGTTTTAAAGACTTGGAATTCTTTTAAGCAGCACTTCCCGGATGGTTATCTCTTACATGTTTTTTTTTAGTAAAGATTGTCTTTTATGCTTGGGATATAATAAATGAAATTTATGAATGTGAGCTTTGTATATGTAAAACTGCTGTAATATTGAAAGAACTCCTAGAAATTGTATAGGCAAACATGAAAAGCTAGCTCGTTCTTTCCACTAAAGAGAGGAAAAAAAAACGACTTCATAATATTAAAAGGAAACACTAGAAATTGGAATTGTCAAACATGAGCAGTGGAGCACTTGGAAGAACTTGAGGGGTAAAAGAATTACCAAAGGAGAATGTGGGAGGGAACATACATCAGAATGATAAAGAGGAGAAACAAAAAGGGAGCATCTGGTTGCATACTTGAGTTCAAAGGAGTGGAGCTCCACAATGGACCTACCTATTGAAATCCCACAATGCTCAAAATAAACGCTCTCTTAATCTAGAGTGTATCCCAAAATCTTAATCCAATAAGATTTGTTTGTGCATTTTAGATATTCAAGCTCAATTTAGATACCTAAGGCCCAAGCATAAACCAAAGCTCAACATTTTAGATTTTAGAGGTGGCTCCACTGATAAATTTATAGGAGTAATACATGGGGCAATTTAGATGTTAAAGGTGAACCAACTTGTAATACACGAGCCTTGATGATAAATTCTAGCCGTTCGTGATATCTCAATATTGGTTACAAGTGGGCTTGGTTTAATCCCTTTCCCCAGTTAAATTACAAAATAGGGTTGGCATTTGACATGGAATAACTTTGAAGACGAGCCAACTTTATATATATCTACTATTTACCGATGGAGATTTTCACCTACAAGCAGATCCAATGTGTAAATATATGGTTGAGCTCATAGGGCCCACTTAGATGCTTTTCTATTGCTGGGATAGGATAGATGGAAATATAACTTTATAGATAAGGGCCATGTTAAAAATCAGTCTTATCAAATTATTCGGGCCGTTGATTTACCTTAGTGCTCATAAATGAGTCCCTCCTAAGAGATAGCCTCCTATTAGATGGGGTACCAAAATGAGAGTTTTTTTTTTTTTTTGGATTTTGACCGTGCAAGATATAGAAGACCATGAATTCCTCGAAATGGTTTTGACCAAGACTATATCCCAAATGTGGGTATTGTACACGGGGTCCAATTTCTTTTCCAATTCTACCCCTTTAGTGCGATATCGACATATCGCACAAACTAAAGGTGAAAATAAAAGCGGATCGTTTTTCCTCTAATTTTTTTGGTACCCGAACTTAAGTGGCTGAGAGCATGGGAGCTGTCACACCCCGAAACCGGGCCCTGCAGTGATCCGACCTCGGGGTGCGAAATTTTGGAATAAATTTGAAACTTTTTGTTATAGTTCCCAAGATCCGCGTGAATGAGGATAATCAAATTCCATCATAACCAGAGTACATTTTCGCGGAAGCTAAATATGGTGTTACGACTCGGAATCCGTGGCCATCGGGTTCCGTGTCGCATTCAACCAATATCATAAAGCCATCACATAAGCAGACTGGCACTAATCATATATCAGAACACACTGAGCTGGTAGTAACAAGACTAATTAATTCCCACATGTTCAAATTACAATTAACAAGTGTCTTCATTACAAACCCAATAAAAAGTCTAATAAAGCCATACAAAAATATATCCAACTAAACAGAAATACTACCCCCAAAGATTTGATACGAACTCCGGTGCCAAACTTGACATCTAGATGATATCAACGGGCAGCCTCTCACGTCAGACTGGCGGTCCCACCGCCTCCTCTGATCAAACACCTAAAACAGAAAGAGCGGAAACTGGCACCAAACAAACAGGGTCAGACACGACGGTCTGGCAAGCAAATAATCAAGTAATATGAATAAAAGGAACATACATAAAACCAGACGAAATCATCATAAAACTGAATAAAGAGTTTAAACAATAATAACCATAAATCACGATAAAACGATCGAAAGACCGAACATAAATATCAAGACAAATAAACGAACAGTCTCTGAAGCATAAATATCTCGAAAAGATAACAGCCTAAGCAGAACATTTAATAATTGGAAATACATTTAAAACTGAATAGTAGCGACAATAGGATAAATGATCGATATCGTAAACATTAACCAAATCAAAGCATAAAGAGTATAACCCACAAGAATCATAAAATAAAGTAATATGCAAATAAAATCTTGGCGACCACAAATAGCTAAATCCTCCTATTACCGAAGTAATAAGAGCAGACAGAAACGTAGCCACTGAACGTGGTACTAGAAACAGGATCAGAACCGTAGCCATACAAATGGGACCGGCAGATCAAAAATCAGAACCGTAGCCATACAAATGGGACCGGCAGATAAAACAGTTGCCATGGTCGGTGCAGACAGAATCCAAGCTGCAGCTGGCGGACAAATTAAAGATCCCAAGCCGGGTGATCAGCCCGACAAGGTGACCTAAGCTTAGTGGTTCCTTTAGGTTTCAAAACTCGAACCGATACAAGTCTAACATAATACTAATCCCTTTGGCTCAGGGGCTCACACCACATAGCTCTGGCCCCGTCTTGCCTCGAGGTTTCATTTTCAAAATACTAGTCTTAACAAAATAATAGTCTCATCAAATAAATCCCGAGTGTGATGAACATACATCCAATCTCTTTTCAAATCGAATCGGAGAAAACATACGAATTTCGATGGTGAACCGTTCAAATATACATCAAAGTGATTTGTATAAAATCATACGGTCAATCCTTTCGAACATGGAAAGTCACATGATTTTATAGCAAATCACCGATGATATTCAAATTAGTTTACCAAAGATTGCAAATACAAACACCAACACATTTTTCTGAATTGAAATGGAACAGATAGTGGAGAATGACTTAATGCCTTGCCAAGGAACCATCTCAATGCCCATTTAACCTTTAAACATTAATTAATAAAAAGTGCGTTTGATGCCAATGAAAATCCATAATATTTAAATGATAAAGTGCGCATTAAGACTCAAACGGTTCCCGGGTAATTTCACATACACTCATTCCCACATCATTCCCATTTCACAAATTTCCAAGTAATACAAGTAGTCCAAAAATCCCTTTAAAACAGGCCCATAGCTGGCCCTAATCCAAGTCCAAAATAATCCTTAATAACAATCCAAAAACCAACCTTAATCAAGCCCACAAAACAAGTTTAAAAACAGTCCAAAACTAATCCTTAAATGGCCCACAAAGTATATCTTAAAACAGCCCTTGAAAACTAACTTTGAATGGCCCACAAAACTGATTTTTAGAACAACCCAAACTAGACCTTTAATGGCCCACAAAACTGATTTTTAAAACAACCCAAACTAAACCTTTAATGGTCCAAGAAACAAGTTTTGAAACAAGCCCAAACTAACCATGAAACAGGCCCACCAAATAAGTTTTAAATCAGTCGAATATCAGGCCCAAAGATGACCCAAAAATCAGGTTTTAAAATGGCCCCAAAACCATCTTGAATCAGGCCCAAGGAAGCCCCAACAATCAGGCCCACAAAATATGCAAACTCGGGCCCGAGCCAGACCCCAGGCTGAGCTGGGCCTCGCTCGAGCGAACCCAGGTCCGCTCGAGCGGAGCCCAGACAGTGTCTGGGTCGCTCGAGCGGCCCAGTGGGTCGCTCGAGCGGACTGGGCCTGCCCAGTCCAGCCCAGCTGTCTTCTTCCTTCTCTTTTTTTTTTCTTTTCCAATTTTTTTGAGATCTTTTCCATTCCCAATCTTTCATACAATTTTCCTAGATCCTTTGGGCCCTTCCTTGACCTTCCAAACTCATCAAATCACCATTCCATATCAACCCAATTAACCAAACAATCACTTTTTAAAACAAAGTTTTTTTTTCTCCCTTTCTTTGAACACAACTCTTTAACACAAGGAAAACTAATTTTTTCAAAGTAAACAAAGTGAAGTGAACTTCCCATACAATGTAAAACAATAGCATAAGTGGAAATAAACATCATATTACTTCACTCATCCAAGGAAGATCCATAAATCAAAAGAAGATTAGCACATAAGAGGGAAAATCATGAAATGGAACTAAATAAGAGAAATCATCATATTAATTGTAGAATCTACTTGCCTCTAGTCAAGATAGGAGTAAAATTACTCTTCAAACAAGGTTCTAGTGCCTCAAGCTCCAAGATCACAAAAACCCCCAAAATAGCTCAAAAGAAACCCTAGAAAATCAATCCATTGTAAATCTCCATGAAAACCCATAGCATATGGGATTAAAACACTCGAAATGGAGAGGAAAACAAGAATCTCAAGAAAAGAAAACCATTGCTAACCTTGAGAAAACCAAACAAAGAAGAAGAGCTTAGATGAGAGCCTTGCTCTATCCCAAAAATCTTGAAAATGGGGTCTTTGGAATGCTTGAGAGATGAGGAAGAAGAAGGTGGGATCAATCCTCCATAAAATCTCCATGAGATAGGTGATTCAGAAGAGAGAGAAAGAGTGGAGGGAAGAGAGGGAAGAACCCTCCCCACTCTTGCTGGAAACGAAAATGAAGGAGAAGAGATGGGTTCCCCTTCTTATAAGGTGGGTTTTGTGGGCCCCAATCTTCACAAGGCTGAAACTCACATTTGCGGGCCCCGAACGAAAACGACGAAGAAGACAAAAACGATCGGCGAAATATCTAGTTTCCGAAAGTATATTTTCCCCAATTTCTGGAATTTTCAAAATTCATGGACAGATTTAGGGTGAAAAGTCAGTTTTGCCCTTTTTTCTCGAAAAACGCACTTTCTGATCATCAAATCAATATGGTCAAAACATGAAAGTTGTTAAACTTCATAAAATGAGTCAAAATACACCAGATTCAGAATTTTTCGAAATCGAAAATAATTTCTCCTAAAAATATAAATCATATAAACCGGGTCAAACCAAAGTCAACGGTCTTCAAAATCTCTAAGGTTATAGAAAAATCTAATCAAACTCAAAAACAAGGTCAAACCAACTCAAATCTCATTTAAAAGCTAAACCATGATTAAAACAATGCTAAACAGAGGGATTGGGGGTCGGGGTCTCACATCCTCCCCCCCTTAGAATCCATTTGGTCCCCCAAATGGTCTAAACCAAATCGAAATCAAAAACCCAAAAGAAAAACGAAAACACTGACACCCTACTCTGAACCTCGGCAACTGAGACAACCTCTAACCAAACCTGATTTTAGATGCACGGTCAACAATATCCTGATTCGGTTGAAGGCTTCACACTGTTCCACATTTCTGTTCGAAAACATACTTCTCTGACCAAACTAGAGTTCAACAATTCATCTAATCATCTTTGATGTCATCTGTCGTTCCTGTATTGGATCATTTCATTTACTTACCTCGTCAGTCACTGTCGGTCCAAGAAACTGCAAATTCTGCCTCTTTCTATCACTTTGGAATTATGTGCCTTAAGTCCTTCAAAGCTGTACACGGTGCTCTTGATGCTTGCATGAAGGTGTGATCGTAGACATGTTTTCACTGAAAAAAAAAACTCATCCCAAAAAAATTCTGGAATTCATGTGTTTGCTCTACTGTGTTCCTCGAATGCATCATCAGTTTCTGGCCTCCAAGTATACCGTCAATCCTTCTTTGTGCTGAAATCACAAACTCTTAATTCTATTGATCTCCTGACTGACTTGGTCTGCTGCAACCTAGATGTAGAACTGCCATACACCAATTGTAAAACTGCCATAACCTGCTGAGTTGTTCTGTGTCAAAACTTCGCATAGTTTCCTCTTCAGATTTCACTCTTCAAATCTCCTACCCTTGACCTGTAAAGCCGACCTTGGAAATCCAATCTGATATCAATCCCCGAAGAACTGAAACTTTCAATTCAAGTCTTGACTGATGTTGATTCTCTCGTAGATCCAACTTTGTCCTCAACTGAACTAATACACATCCGGACATCCATCAACCCTTCACTTCATACACTTCCAACTCCAACCATAAACCGTTACCACTCCTTCGATGCAAAACAAATCTTAAAATCTTACACATAATGACTAGACAGCCACTTAGTTGAATTTCATCATTTTTAAAACATAGTAGAAACTGAACTTCCAAATTATCAAATAAAACTTAATAAATAAAGTTTATCAAAGTTTGAATATGAAACAACATTATTCATTTTGAAATTCATGTTTTCATAACCCAACAAATCGTTGAAATACTCAACAACCTCAAATTAGGATTTTCAAAAATAAACCAAATTCATGTAGTATGACCATACATTAAATTTTATTGAAATCCATTTCCAACCAAACATATACAAAATTTTGAAATCTTTAAGGTTTGGAAAAGTAGCTATCAACATTTAAGAGAATTAAAGCAAGAGCAAAGTTCTAAGGTCATTGTAAAATAATATCTTAAGGAGATTAAACATAAATCCGAAACACAAATCCTTATGAAAACGAAAATCATGTGACTCATGAAAGAGTATGATAATATAATTTATAATTCAAAATAAGCCTTAAACAAGATACCTAGATCCATTGTTTAAACACTACACGGATAAATTATAGACATAAATGAAAACCATGACAAGAGATGAAAATATCACAAAAATCATTCTTATTAAGAAAAGGGGACAACACCAAAACTGAAGTATACTCTTGCATCTGCACATTGTCCAATCCATTATCTTGTAAGTCGGTAAAATTCCCCTAGGTTTCTTATACTAACTTCTAATCTTACTAACTAAGAGTCACTTCTCCCTTCATAAAATCAATAGATGATACGCCTCTCTTTGCAAAGTCAATAACTAATATACCTCTTACAGTCCTTCATCTTGGAAAGATGGTCTGAGTTCACCCAAGAATCCACGTTTACTTACCTTGGTATGCTCCATGATGATCTTCGATTAGCTGAGAGGGGATCTTCACATACTGCTCAAGTTCTACTTTGACTGGCAACTGCACATGTCTTCTCTTATTAACCACAATGAAGATGCTGAAGGCTGAAAGTCTGCTGATGTTCTCCAAAAACAACTTACTAAATCCACAATGTTCTCAGTCTCCGACACAAGCACAGACAAAAGACACTAAATGTGGGTATGGAGATTTTAAATTCTCCCCCACGAAAGAGGAAATTTGGCCATCCAAATCTCCTAACAACAAGAACTAAAAGAAAAGACGAGCAAAGTCTACCGAACTGAAAGAAAAACCGACTCAAATCCAAAGAAACAATGACACGAGAAAACAAATCGACACAATCTAACGAATCCTCGCCACACGTTTTAATGTCTCTAGAGTATTTTATTTCCTAGAAACTAACCAGCTCTGATACCAAACCTGTCACACCCCGAAACCGGGCCCTGCAGTGATCCGACCTCGGGGTGCGAAATTTTGGAATAAATTTGAAACTTTTTGTTATAGTTCCCAAGATCCGCGTGAATGAGGATAATCAAATTCCATCATAACCAGAGTACATTTTCGCGGAAGCTAAATATGGTGTTACGACTCGGAATCCATGGCCATCGGGTTCCGTGTCGCATTCAACCAATATCATAAAGCCATCACATAAGCAGACTGGCACTAATCATATATCAGAACACACTGAGCTGGTAGTAACAAGACTAATTAATTTCCACATGTTCAAATTACAATTAACAAGTGTCTTCATTACAAACCCAATAAAAAGGCTAATAAAGCCATACAAAAATATATCCAACTAAATAGAAATACTACCCCCAAAGATTTGATACGAACTCCGGTGCCAAACTTGACATCTAGATGATATCAACGGGCAGCCTCTCACGTCAGACTGGCGGTCCCACCGCCTTCTCTGATCAAACACCTAAAATAGAAAGAGCGGAAATTGGCACCAAACAAACAGGGTCAGACACGACGGTCTGGCAAGCAAATAATCAAGTAATATGAATAAAAGGAACATACATAAAACCAGACGAAATCATCATAAAACCGAATAAAGAGTCTAAACAATAATAACCATAAATCACGATAAAACGATCGAAAGACCGAACATAAATATCAAGACAAATAAACGAACAGTCTCTGAAGCATAAATATCTCGAAAAGATAACAGCCTAAGCAGAACATTTAATAATTGGAAATACATTTAAAACTGAATAGTAGCGACAATAGGACACTACAACAAAATACAGTTTTACCAACGCAGTCATCGCGTCTGGAAAGGTAGGTTTTGCGCCGGCAAAGGATTTCCCAACGCATTTCAGTGCGTCGGCCGCGCGTCGGCAATTATGTGTAGCCAAATCCATAGCCGACGCTATTTTTACTGCGTCGGCAGATCTCTGTACAATTACCAACGCACTGCAGCGTCGTCCAATACGTCGGCAAAAAGATGTGCGTTGGCAAAAAATACTATTTTCTTGATTCGAAAACCATATTTGCCAACGCAATACCAGCGTCGGCAAAATAAACGCCGACGCTGGTCGTGCGTCGGGAGTTCCTAGTAATGGTCGACGCTGACAGTGCGTTGGGAATTCATAGTAATGGCCGACGCTGGCAGTGCGTTGGGAATTCATAGTAATTGCCGACGCTGGTAGTGCGTTGGAAATTCATAGTAATTGCCGACGCTGGCAGTGCGTTGGGAATTCATAATAATGGCCGACGCTGGCAGTGCGTTGGAAATTCTTGGTAATGGCCAACACTACTAATGCGTTGAGAGGCCGACGCACATACCACGTCAGGAAATGTTGTAATACTTTTTTCTTTTTTGCAACGCACACTGGTGCGTCGGAAAATATTATTTAAAAAAAATTATATTTGTATTTTTCCCTATATATATCACAAATAAAAATTGAATACATGTTCAAACCGACAAACTTGATGCACAAACTAATTT
>CM022954.1:43195294-43302541 GCA_012931725.1 Litsea cubeba
CCTTTCTTCCCGGACATGCATGACCCTGTTCACTCAGAAATTCAATTAAACTTGTTAGCATCCATCAACATGAGTTTATATATATAATGCATAAACTATAAAAAAGCACATGCACAATTTAAATTAATAGTTAACATACCGGCGTTGCTGATGGCAACCTCATCTTGAGCAAATGCAGGGTCTGAGGGTCCCGCCTCTAATGTAGGCTGCCCGATCTGTGAGGGCTGGCCTACCCGAGCTCCTCCTCGTCTACCTCCACCTCGGCCTCTATTGGCCATATTTGTGTTCTATCCTGCAACACTTTACATTAAATTGATTACTCATTAAGCATATGTATACACATCAAGCACACGTATCACATCAAAGAATGATTAATGTATGAGAAAGAAATATAAGATTCCTTTAATGTATTAGTTCAGCAAAAATGATAAGGAACATATCATATAAATTACATTAAGTCATTGGTCTCACTATCATCATCACTATTCATTTCATCTTCCTCAGTATCATCATCAATGGAGGCACCGTCCTCCTCACTTTCATCATTAATGAAAGTGTTAACATCCTCATCTTCCCTTTCCTCATTCATTACAAGATTTGCATCAATAAGAATTGGAGGAATATCATCTCTTTGCCATACCATGAAGTCATCGTCATTAACTCTCAATGCGTCAGCTAAACTATATGACTCATTCTGTTGATATGGCTCTTCATCACCAATCGACTCTTCATCTTCATCTTCCGGCACATCGTATAAGTCTCGAGGTTGTGTCTTCACCACAACATGCCAATTATTGCCTAATTTGGAGTCTTTTATATAAAAAAACTTGTTCTGCCTGAGATACTAGCACAAATGGCTCATTTGTATTCCATTTCCTTGCTAAATTGACACTGGTATAGTTGTGTTTATCTGTTTGGACTCCTCTACCATCTTTGCCGACGTCCCACCAATTGCACTTGAACAAAAAAACATTATTGTCCCCAAAATAATCCAATTGAATAATGTCTGTCAGGACACCATAGTAATCTTGGTTTCCTGATTCGTCATCTCCCTTTACAATCACGCCGCTATTTTGACTTTTTCGAAACATCTCACGATCTTTTGTGTGAAATCGTAGGCCATTAATGATAAAACCCTTGTATCGTGTCACTCTTCTGTCAGGACCTCGTGCTAAGTCTAGAAGTTGCTTATTGACACGTGCGTTCCCTTGATTATACAATTGTGTAACCTGTCCATACTTGTGAGTGAGATAAATATAATATGATAGAAGTAATGTGTGATGTAAAAATATTTATGTTGCATGACACTTACACGTTCTTCAAACCATTTAGGAAACTTCTCTTCGTGCCTCTTTACTACATTCCTTAGACTCTCTCTCTCCAACTGTTCCTTGTGTTCACTATACAAAAAGACATACAATTATAGCCCCAAGGAATTACATTAAAAGAGAGATAAAAATGGACAATTGGGAAATACTAAATATATATCAAATACTCTGGAATAAGTGTCCTACATAAGAAACGGCAGAACTTCATCACAGTTTTTCAATACGTAAATACGAGCTTGCTCCCAAGCTCTGTCATCAATATATCCATATTCTCCTTTCCCTAGTGGACGACGATCCTTTGAAAAAAGGGATAAGCCTTGATGCATTTGTTTGTTACTTCCATCATAATTTCTTTCTACTCTATTGAACTTGGTCTCAACCCCATGCAAGTACATTGAGCAAAACGTAAGGCATTCTGCGGCAATGTAACCTTCTGCTATTGACCCTTCTGGAAAAGCTTTATTGCTCACATAACGCTTCAGTGTATATAAGTACCTAATGAAATATAAATTCAGGATGATAAACAAAGGAGCAATATGATATAAACATGATAAGTGCATAATTAACACTAAGAATAATAAAATGCACTACCTTTCAATCGGATACATCCATCGATATTGTACTGGTCCGCCAAGAATCACCTCTCGCGCGAGATGAATGGGCAAGTGCACCATAATATCAAAGAATGACGGTGGGAATATCCTTTCCAGCTTACAAAGTGTTATAACAATCTGGCTTTCAAGACGTTTCAAGACATCTTTTGTCAATGTCCTAGAACACAACTCCTTAAAGAAATGGCTAAACTCAATTAGTGCCTCACACACATCATCGCTTAAGGATCCACGTAGTGCAAGTGGAAGTAATCGTTGTAAAAATATGTGGCAATCATGACTCTTCATGCCTACAATTCGACATTCTTTGATGTTTACACGTCGAGATATGTTTGAAGCATAGCCATCGGGGAACTTCACCGAAGCCAATAATTCACAGAAATTCTTTTTCTCGGCAAGGGACATTGTGTAGCATGCAGGGGGCATTTTATAGGAATTACCATCATGTTTCATGTGTAATTGATGCCTTATACCCATCGCTTGCAAATCTAAACGAGCATTGGCATGGTCCTTTGTTTTACCTTCGATGTTCATCAATGTCCCCAGAATACTATCACATACATTTTTCTCTATGTGCATGACATCCAAATTATGGCGCAGTTTAAGGGTTCTCCAATAAGGCAATTCAAAGAAAATACTATGTTTCGACCAATTAAAATCCTCGGCACGCTTCCTTTTCTTTGGTTGTGTCTTCCCAAATTTCACTAGTTTAACATGACTCAACTGCTCAAGCACATCATCCCTAGACAATGACTTTGGTGTCTCCCGAAGTTCGTTTTTTCCATCAAAAGAGCTCTTTCTATGTCGCCATATATGATCTGTCGGTAGGAAGCGACGATGACTCATGTAACAAGTCTTTTTTCCATTCTTCAACCACATATGTGATGTCTCCTTATTGCAGGTAGGACAAGCCAAAAACCCTTTAGTGCTCCATCCTGATAAGTTTCCGTATGCAGGAAAATCATTGATGGTCCATATCATCGCTGCATGCAACTGAAAATTGGTACCTGTGTAGGCATCATAAGTTTGGATGCCATCTTCCCATAACTCTTTCAGCTCATCTACCAACGGTCGTAAATATACATCAATGTCATTTCCTAGAGACTTGGGTCCAGGAATAAGCAGCGACATAATAAAAAATGGATTTTTCATACATTTCCACGGTGGTAGGTTGTATGGTACAAGAATAACCGGCCATGTACCATGAGAAGTGCTCATGTTTGAAAAGGGATTGAATCCATCACTTGCTAGGCCAAGCCTAACACTACGAGGGTCTTGGGCAAATGAGTTATGCATTTTGTCAAATTCTTTCCAGGCTTCAGCATCGGCTGGATGCCTTAACACCCCATCATTGACGCGCTTCTCTTTGTGCCACCTCATATCTAATGCTGTCTTATTTGAGATAAATAACCTTTGTAATCTCGGTTTTAGCGGGAAGTAGCGCAAGATTTTTTGAGGAATCTTCTTCTGTTTGCCATTAGTAAATTTATATCTAGGCTCTTTGCATTCTGGACACTCTTCTCTATGCTCATGCTCCTTCCAAAATAGTACACAATCATTTTTGCAGGCATGAATCCTCACATAGTCAAGTCCTAGGTCACGAATTATATTTTTAGCCTCGTAAAATGAGCTGGGGAGCGTCTCACTATCAGGAAGTGCCTCCTTTAACAACTCAAGCAACATGGTGAAGGATTTGCTGCTCCAATGATTAAGTATCTTTAGGTGCAGCAGCTTCACAATGAACGACAACTTAGAGAACTTCTCGCAGCCCGGATATAGTTTCCGTTCGGCATCCTTCAACAGTCTCATGAATTTATCTGTTTTCCAGTCGGGCACCACATTTCCATTGATACTAGAATCCTCCCCTGCCCATTCATTTATAGTTGATGCTGTGTAATGATCATGTATCATTTCTTGCATGTCATCATGATCATCTTCATCTTCTATGTTGGGCTCATCATCATCATCTTCTTCAGTGCTTGACTCAAACTCCTCCCCATGCAATACCCATGGAATGTAACACTTAACTATACCATGATAATATAGATCCGATTCCACATCTTCCCGGGTACGAAAATAGACATTGTTGCATTTGACACACGGACACCGAATCTTTTTCCCTGGCTCTTTATGTGCATATGCAAACTCCAAGAACTGTTTAACTCCATCTATGTACTTAGGGTGTCGTCTATCCTCAATTTTCATCCAACTCTTATCCATATTTGCTCACCAACAAAGTCAAGAATAGTACAGCTTCCGCTGGATAAAAATATTTAGACCAAACTTTGATTTTCAAAGCAATGAAATCATTCCAAAAAAAATAAAAAATTTGTTCAGGTGGTACAATCTTGTATTGAATACATAACAACCAATGGGTTTCTTAAAAGTAAAGAGATTTTTTTACTAGAACAGATGCCTTCAATGCAAATAACCAAGCCCCATCAGGGATAATACTCAAATTGCCAAATCCAAACTCCAAAGCTCATCAATTTGAGCCTGAGATTGAGCCTAAGCATATGTGATTTTACAAGTGTATTATATATCATATATGTAATTTGAATAATGTGGCCTGAGACTGGGCCCAAATTGGAACAAGCCAGCTCGGATTGTGTTTTCAAGTGGACTCAGGCCCTGTGTGGCCCAAGTTGTACCTCTGGAGATATGTAATGTTGAGTGGTCTATGAGTGGAATGCCTTTTCATTTATAATAATTAAAGGGGTATTGCCAAACTTTAGCATCATCAAATTTATATATGAAAAAACAATAAGAAAATCCAATTCTAAGTAGAACCTATTTTTAACCTAATGTTATCTTTCAAGTGATCAAACTACATATTCAATGAAAAAAAAATCTTTTTCACTAGTAATAATGATGGCTGACCAAAGCATTCATAAGAAATTTATGCCCTTTGCTTTACTGTTTAATTTCTAACCTCTCACAGAGGAGAGGGCATATAAACAATGCTACTTTCCTCACTTGGAATGGGTGGATCAGTAGGTTCAACCATGTTACATTATGTGAAACTTGGAACTAAGATGTTTGTAAAGGATATGCTAGTGGGGTTGTCTTGTCCAACCCACAGCAGAAAAGCCATAAAAAGAGAACAGTTGTGGTATGTTGCTAGTTGCTTCCATTGACCACATGAGGTGAGGAAAAACAGAGGTGGAGAAGTGCTGCTCTCTCTCTGTGGGTCTCTACATGAATGGACACCGATCCAAACCATCCAAATTGTGGGCCTTACATGGGATGGGGGCATGACATAAATAGTTGGGATTCTATTGCTAATTGTATCCATCATCAGAGGATGCATTTATTCTATTCACTACCATGTAAAGAGGGTCACCATCCAATTCATGTCAATGATCCTAGTTTGTTGCATGTACCTTGGATTTATTCTACCCACCACCAAAATCGGCAGTGGAAAAAAACCATATCGTGAATAAGTAGAATGCAAAACAAGACAAATAAAGAATGGCAGTTGCTTATAATGGGTGGGCTTTTAGGTGCTCGTTGTCTGATTTTATTATTTTAGGGATTTTTAAGGATGAGAACCTCTTAACTTGATTTTCACAGTCCAAGATTAAGACATTAAAATACCCATAGCAAGAGAAAGAAAACAAGAACGCAGCATCGTCATAACCACATGCCACATGAATGAAAAGGGGAAAAACCCATATCAGGAACAAGAACTCAACATCATCATAAAAAAAGCCCATCACAGGAATAAAAGGGGGAAAACCCCAAATCGACATGTGGTGTTCTGCAATGTGTATTGGAGTAGTTCAGGCCTGAAACATCATTAGTATGATAGAGAGATCTATATATTCTGCAATGTGTATTGGAAGAAAAGTAGACAATCACCTACCGGGAAAGAGAAAGTGCAGAGATGGAAATCCAACGATGGCTTTGCGGAGATTTAAATGGAGAAATAGCGATCCAATGTTGGCCGAAGAAGAAGATGCGCATAAAGGGTGGGGTTTCTTGGGCTTTTGCCTTCTAGTGAGAGAGGTGCGAAGGGTTTTTTATTTTGGAGGGAGAACAAATATTGGTCAGGCGGAGGGAAAGAAAGAAACGGGTTAGGGATAAGAGCGAGGGAAAAGGGGAAAAGCACTTGGCGAGGGAAAAGAGGGACCGTGGAGGCGGGAGGGGAAAAAATTAGATCTTTCGGTGACAAAAAATCTTGTCACCAAATCTATTAGATCTTTCGGTGACAAATTTTTTTATCACCGAATCTCCTCATTATTTGGCACCTTGGTTAAAGCTTTTTCGTGACAAGCAAAAAAAATTTTGTCACCTTCGTGTGCGTTCCATGTCAATATTGATTTTTTGTCACCAAAGGGTGTCACCAATGGTGTTTTTTGTTGTAGTATATATATATATATCTTTAGCGGCAATAGAAAGTTGCTGCAAAAGGCAGCCCATATAGTGGCGAAAAACATGTTGTGGATAAATGTAAGACAACTAAGCAATTAGCCACAAAAATAAAAAGTTGCCACTAAAATTCTAGACCATTAGTGGCAAAAAATAAAACTTGCCACTAAATCTGCTTCCCCTACAAAATAACCTTCAGCTACGACATTTAAGTTGTCACTAAATGTGACCACCATTATACGTTTAGTGTCGACATCAAATTTCGCCACTAAAGGTGAGTCTTTAGTGGTGAAAATTAAATTATGGCAAAAAAAGTTGCCATTAAAAGTCAACTTTCTTGTGAGATATCTTTAGTGGCAATATAAAGTAGCCACAAAAAATAGAACATACAGTGGCAAAAAAAATACCGCGGCTAAATGTAAGAATCTAAGACATTAGTGGCGATCATAACAAGTTGTCACTAAAACCGTACACCATTAGTGGCAATAAATTAAAACTTGCCACTAAATCTCTTTCCCTCCAAAATCCCATGGCGCCAAAACTTCCCGCCAAGGAATTAGTGGCGAAATTTAGCTACGATATATAAGTTGCCACTAAATGTGGGCATTAAAATACCTTCAGTGGCGACATCAAATTTTTGCCACTAAAGGTGGGTTTTTAGTGGCGAAAATTAGACCGCAGCTAAAAAAGTCGCCACTAAAAGCCAGCTTTCTTATAGTGGTTTAGCATGTACATTTTGGTCATTTTGGGAGCCAAGGGCAAATATGTCTTTTGGTCCCTTCTCTAGCCACTTTCCAAGATTAGCATGGTTTCCTAAGTTGTTTAGATGACATATGGTTGAATTATTTTAGTGGAAAAATAATTTTGAGTTTAAATTCAAATAGGCCTTTGATGGCATACATGAGTTTAATTCTAGATAAATTATTTGTGGGCCATGGTGTGCATTATTATGTGGGACGTCCATAATGGGAAATCCATGGGTAAGGTTTCCAACTTTGAGTAGGTCTCTCTACTTGGAAAGTTGGACTCCTCTTTGGATTAGTATTCCTATAGTAAAGTTTCCTTTTTGAATAAGAAACTTAAATTAGTAAGTGTTGTGCAACTAGGATTACTAATTGCCAAAGTTTGTGGGATGTTCCTTTAGTTTCCTTTTCTAATTGGAGTGTTTCTAAAAGGAAATAAATCTTTAGATTATACTTTTCTTTTAGGACATCTATGAGAATTAGAAGAGATAACCATTAAGGATAGGAATCCCAAAGTGCTATAAAAAAGGAAGAGGCTTTCCCCTTGGACGTCCATAACACATAGAGAGCCCCTATCCCACACGTCCAGCCCTATTGTCTTATTCATTGAAGAGAGCTTCAGGTCTGAGATTTTTTCCATAGAAAAAAGTTCTCAAAACCCATCTAGAAATCTAGATTAAGATCCCACCATCTTAGCCAATCAGATTTGGAAGTGAAATAGAGAAGAAGATCAAAAGCAATTCTACTGCAGAAAATTCCAGCAAGTTGTTTGCTAATTGCAAGTCTGAGTTCAGCCCTTTGGATCTTTTATTTCAGAGATTTGAAGTCTACAAATCATCAAGGTAATAGTCTTCTTGAATCTTCTTTAATTATACACTTGTTGGTCATGAATTCATGGAGTTATTATGCAATCAATATGGCTGATTGGCACTGCCCAGATCAGATTTTTTAAAATCTGTTATGTTACAAATCAGCCATGGACGTCCTTCCTTAGTGATGTCCAGATATGAATCACAGTTTCTTTCAAGGGGCCACTCCACTGGGACCACCTTTGATTAGTGTAGCTACTTTCACACTTTTATCCCACATGCTAGACCTAGTACCATGTCCAATTTCATATTCAAGATCTTTTTATGATCTTGCAAATAGCTTGTCACACCCCGAAACCGGGCCCTGCAGTGATCCGACCCCGGGGTGCGAAATTTTGGGATTAATTAAAATTTTTGCTATATTTCCTAAGACCCGCATGTGTGAGGATAACAAAATTCCATCACTATCAGAATATATTCTTGCGGAAGCTAATCATGGCGTTGCGACCCGAAGTCCGTGGCCATCGGATTCTGTGTCGCACTCAACCAATATCATAAAGCTATCAAATAAGAAGACTGGTACAAATCATAAACCATAAGGTACTGAGCTGGTAGTAACAGGACTATTTATTTCCCATATATTCAAGTTATAATACACAAGTGTCTTAATTACAAATCCCAGTGAAAAAGGCTAACAAAGCCATACGAAAATAAACAACTAAATAAAATGCTACCCAAAATGATATTACGAACTCCGGTGCCAAACTTGACATCTATATGACATCAGAGGCAGCCTCTCGCGTCAGACCGACGGCTCAACCGTCTCCTCCGATCAAACACCTAAAAAGGGGAAGAGAAAGAGTCCTGGCACCAAACAAAGGGAGTCAAACACGACGGTCTGGCAAGCAAATTTCAGATAATAGGAAAAACATTATGAAAACATTCTAAATACATTTTTGAGTTCTAAACATAAATAATGATGAAATAAAGGAACAATTCCTAAATCATCGATAATATCGAAGAATATAATGCATTTAAGTTCTGAACATAAGAACCAATGAAATAAGTACCCTTTTTTATTCATTTTCAATTTCAAATAATAGAATAGTATGAATAAAAGCAATGACAAATCCTAATAAAATATAATGAAGTGAATAAATCAATAATGTCCAAATAAATCAGTGACATTCAAACGAATCAAGAACAAATGAATAAATCAATAGAAATCGAACAGAAAACATTGGCAAACCACATAAAGCTACATTAAACCACATAAAGCTACATTCTCCTATTATCGATATAATAGGAGCAGACAGAACCGTAGCCACTACTCGTGGGACCGGAACGAACAAAGTCGTTATCAAACAGAACCGTAGCCACTACGCGTGGGACCGGAACAAAACCGTTGCCATGGTCGATACAGACAGAATCCAAGCTGCAGCTGGCAGACAAATTAAAGATCCCAAGCCGGGTGATCAGCCCGACAAGGGGACCTAAGCCTAGTGGTGCCTTTAGTTTTCAAAACCTGAACCAATACAAATCAAAATAATAATCCATTTGGCTCATGGGCTCACACTACAAAGCTCTGGCCCCATCTTGCCTTAAGGTTTTATTCTCAAAATAATAGTCCCTTTGGCTCATGGGCTCGCACTACAAAGCTCTGGCCTCATCTTGCCTCGAGGTTTTATTTTCAAAATAATAGTCTTATCGATATATTTTTGAATGTGGCGAACCACTCAAATCTCCTTCCAAATCGATTCGTAGAAAACATACGAATTTCCATGGTAACCCTCAAATACACATCAAAGTAATTTGTATAAAAATCAAACAATCGTGGAAAGCCACTAGATTCCATTTCAAATCACCGATGCTTTCAAATGTAATGAATCACTTAAATCCTTTCACAATAGTTTACCGAAGAATACACATACATTTTCTAACTTGGAATGGAATGGAATAGTGTATAATGATTTAATGGTTCACCGTGGGATATCTCAATGCACTCTTAAATCCTTAAATGTTGATTTATAATTATATGTTTGGTGCCAATGAAAATCCACAACTATTTAAGTTATAAAGTATGCATTAAGACTAATAAGATTCCCGGGTAAAATTCCTATCAATTTTTTCTCTTCTTCTCAATAAAGTTTCACTATTCATAGTAGTTCAAAACAAAGTATCCCTTACGGGCTTTCATATGTCAAATGGGCATTGAATTGGGCTCCAAGCTAAGGGGAGACAAGGACCAAAGAGGGGCTGCAAATGGGCCTAAAACAGGTTGGAAATTGGCCTTAAAACAAGCTAAAAACAGGGCCTTAAACAGGCTGAAAACAGGCCTCAAAACAGGGCCTTAAACAACCCAGAAAATGGGCTAAAACAACCCATTCCAGAAGCCTGGCTCGCTATAGCGAGCTGGGCTTCTGTCCAGCCGTGCAAGAGAGTGTTTCTCCCCTGATTTCTGCACTTCTTCCTCTCCATTTGATTTTTCTTTCCCTCCCACTTCTTCTACATCAAATCTAACATAATTTGGGCTTCTCCTTGCCACACCAAATCCATTAAGTCATCCACACACTAAATCATTCCATCATTTCCAAAATTTCTAACATGAACAAAGTATTCTCCATTCATCAAAGACAATAATTTCTGAAATATAAAGAACTAATCCAAAGATAATCATTTGAAGAACAAAGATTCCGGATTGTTGCAAAACAACAACTTAAAGGAGAATATGTAGAAAACATTACTCAAGCATTTCAAAGATAAATCCATAAATTGTAAAGAGAAAACAACATAGAGTAGCATCATATTAGCTGTAGTATTTACTTGCCTTGGTCAAAAGATCCACAAAATCACTCCAAACACAACTCTCTAGGGTCCAAGGTCTTCCATCTACAAAAGCTCCAAAATAAACCAAGCGCAACCCTAGAAAACAATCATTCTCAAATCTCCATGAAAACTCTTTGTAAAAATGAGGAAAACATTCTAAAGACCTAGGAAAGCAAGATTTTTAAGAATAAAAAACCATTGCTAACCTTTTGGTGTTCCAAACAAGGATAAAAGCTTGAAGAAGAAGGTTTCCTTGGCTCAAATCCTTTGAAAAATGCATCCTTGGAAAGCTTGGAAGGTGGGGAAGAAAGTTTGGAGATCATTCCCCATTTAGCACCCAAGAAGAAAGCATAAATGAGGAGAGAGAGTGGCTGGAAAAAGGTTCCAGCCACAGCTGGAATAGTTACAGAGAATGGAAGAAGAAGAAGAGGGTTCAGCCCCTTTTATAAAGTGGGCAAGTGGGTCCCAATGGGCCCCAAGGTTCAAGAGGCTGAAACTAACACTTGTGGGTCCCGAACGAAAACGACGAAGAAGAAAAAATCGATCATCGAAATATCTAGTTTCCAAAAAGTATATTTTCCCCAAATTCTGAAATTTTTGAAATTCAAGTACAGATTTAGTGTGAAAGGTCAATTTTGCCCTTTTTCTCGAAAGATATGTTTTTTGATCATCAAATCAAAATGGTCAAAGCATGAAAGTTGTTAAACTTAGTAAAATGAGTCAAAAGGAGTAAAAATTGTAATTTTTCCAAAATAAGGATAATCTCTCACAAAAATACAAATCATATGGACCGGATCAAACCAAAGTCAACGGTCCTCAAAATCTCCAAGGCTATGAAAAATATAGTCAAACTCAAAGACGAAGTCAAACCAACTCTAATATCGCTTAAAAACCTAAACCATGATTAAAACACTACTAAACAAAAGAACTGGGGGTCGGGGTCTTACATCCTCCCCCCCCCCCTTAGAACCCATTTGGTCCTCCAAATGGTCTAAACCAAATAAAAATAAAAAACCCAAAGGACTAAAGACAACACTGACACCCTCGCTGAACCTCGGCAACTGAGATGTCCCCTGGTTAAACCTGATGTTGAGATGTATCGGCAACAACATAATTGTTTCAGTTGAAGGCTTCACACTGTTCCACATATCTGCTCGAAAACATACTTCTCTTACCACACTAGTGTTAACAATTCTTCTAATCATCCTTGGTGTCATCTGTCGTTCCTGCACTGGATCATTTCTTTTACTTACCTCGTCAGTCACTGTCGGTCCAAGAACTGCAAGTTCTGTCTCTTTCTATCACCTTGGAATTATGTGCCTTAAGTCCTATAAAACTATACACGGTGTCCTTGACGCTTGTACGAAGATGTGATTGTAGACATGCTTTCTCTGAAAAATCTTTATCCCGAAAAATTCTGAAATTCCATATGTTTGCTCTAACTATGCTTCTCTCGAATTCTGGTTCGACCCTTCCATTCGGTCTAGTCTTCAAAGAATTGGTGAAACTGAAGTTCTACCACGTACCGGTCTCTTCCGTCTTTAATCAATATTATTCAAATTCTCGAAACAATGCTGCCACCTCCATTAAAGCCCTTACAACAAGAGTCCCATGTCAACACATTATCCTTTAAGTGAGTGACTTAGCAACTCGTTGGTTCCTCGCATGCATCATCTGCCTTCTCTCGTGAGCAATAAACTGATCGAGTTAACTGGCTGCACGACTGTCCTGACACATTACAAATCCTTCCCGATTTTGACTTACAAACTCCAAAATTCTATAGGTATTCTGCCTCTGACTTGGTCTGTTTCAACCCAGATGCTACACTGCTATAAATCACATGCTGCACTGTCTTGTGTATCGAAACTCCGTGTGGCTTGTCTCCTTCCAATTTCACTCTTCAAGTCTTCTACCCTAGACATGTAAAGCCGACCTTGGAAATCCAATCTGTGTTCACAACTCCAAATTCAAATCTTTCTATGCCGTACTCAGAATTCCTGCTCACATATGATTCTATCTGCTTGCTGCTCTTGATCTCTTACCTGATACTGTGTTATCAACAAAAACATATCTGCCAACATGATGTCAATCCCTGAAGAAATAAAACTTTATTAATCCTAATCTCGAAATAACTCCACCACTTTTTATTGTTCTCCAAGGTTCATAGAATAATTAAAATTCGCTTCACGAATGGTGCTTGATTGAAAATTTCACAATCTGGAGTCTGCTCAATCTTCTATTTCTGCCTTATACCCTACCTTTCCTGTAAGAACAATTGTTTCATCAACTTCCGAAGGTCACGTCTCGAATGATGTTTACTCTCATATAAATCCAACTTTGCCTCCAACTGAACCAGTACACCTTCTGACATCCATCAACCCGTCAATTCATACACTTCCAAATTCCAACCATAAGTTGTGACAACTCATTCCATTCAATGCAAAACAAATCTTAAAATTTTAAACATTATGACTAAAACAATTACTTAGCTAAATTTCATCATTTTAAAACATAGTAGAAACTGAACCTCCAAATTATCAAATAAAGCTTAAATAAAGCTTATCAAAGTTTGAGTAGAAAATAACATCATCCATTTTGAAATTCATATTTTTCATAACCAAACAAATCATCGAAACACTCAATAATTTCAAATCAGGATTTCAGAAATAAATCAGATTCATATAGTAGGACTATACATTAAAATTTGTTGAAATCTGAGTGTTAATTAAACACTAAACCTTATTGAAATCTGAACTCATTTGTTCATAAAAATCCTGCAGAAATCTGAACCTGTTTGATCATTAAAACAGTACAGAAATTTCAGATTTAAAGTTCAGCTATAAAACAATCCCGGATCAGAGATTCCTTTCCATATAACAATGAACATAAAATCCTGTAGAAGTTAAATAAAAATCCGAAACACAAAACCTTATGAAAACAAAATTATGTAACTCATGAAAAAGAGTAGAATGACATAGTTATTTCAAAAAATAAGCCTTAAAGAAGAAACATAAATCCATTAGCATACATCCCAATCAGTTGATTCACTTGCATATACACGTTGTCCAATCCAATACCCGTAAGTCAGTAAAACCCACAAGGTTTCCTCTGCTGCTGAAAATTATTTTGACTACAACTAACCATCCACTTGGTATCCCTGCTGAACCAACTACACTAGCTAAGCTGCAAGTTACAGAAATTCTCAGCCAAAACTATGACAAGGCTCATTGAATCCGGGAAATCCCTGAGTCTCTGGCACTAACTTCTAACCTTACTAACTAAGAATCACTTCTCCCTTCATAAAAACGGCCAATATGCCTTTTGCAGTCCTTCACCTTGGAAAGATGGTCTGAGTTCACCCAAAATCCACATTTACTTACCTTGGTACGCTGCATGATGATCTTCGATTAGCTGAGAGGGGATCTTCAAATACTGCTCGAGTTCTACTTTGGTGGGCAAATGCACATGTCTTCTCTCATTAACCACATTAGTGATGTTGAAAGGCTGAAAGTCTGCCGATGTTCTCCGAAAACAACATACTAAGTCCACAGGGTTCTCAGTCTCCGACACAAGCACAGACAAAAGACACTGAATGTGGGTATGGAGATTTTAAATTCTCCCCCACGAAAGAGGAAATTTGGTTGTCCAAATTCCCTAACAACAAGAATAACAAAAAAGATAAGAAAAGTCTCCCGAACTGAAAGAAAAGCAGACTCAAATTCAAAGAAACAAAGACAAGAGAAAACAAATCGACACGATCTAACGAATCCTCACCACACGTCTTAATGTCTCTAGAGTGTTTTATTTCCTAGAAACTAACCAGCTCTGATACCAAACCTGTCACACCCCGAAACCGGGCCCTGCAGTGATCCGACCCCGGGGTGCGAAATTTTGGGATTAATTAAAATTTTTGCTATATTTCCCAAGATCCGCATGTGTGAGGATAACAAAATTCCATCACTATCAGAATATATTTTTGCAGAAGCTAATCATGGCGTTGGGACCCAGAGTCCGTGGCCATCGGATTCCGTGTCGCACTCAACCAATATCATAAAGCTATCAAATAAGCAGACTGGTACAAATCATAAACCATAAGGCACTGAGCTGGTAGTAATAGGACTATTTATTTCCTATATATTCAAGTTACAATACACAAGTGTCTTAATTACAAATCCCAGTGAAAAAGGCTAACAAAGCCATACGAAAATAAACAACTAAATAAAATGCTACCCCAAATGATATTACGAACTCCGGTGCCAAACTTGAGATCAGAGGCAGCCTCTCGCGTCAGACCGACGGCTCAACCGCCTCCTCCGATCAAACACCTAAAAAGGGGAAGAGAAAGGGTCCTGACACCAAACAAAGGGAGTCAGACACGACGGTCTGGCAAGCAAATTTCAGATAATAGGAAAAACATTATGAAAACATTCTAAATACATTTTTTAGTTCTAAACATAAATAATGATGAAATAAAGGAACGATTCCTAAATCAACGACAATATCGAAGAATATAATGCATTTAAGATCTGAACATAAGAACCAATGAAATAAGTACCCTTTTTTATTCTTTTTCGATTTCAAATAATAGAACAGTACAAATAAAAGCAATGACAAATCCAATAAAATATAATGAAGTGAATAAATCAATAATGTCCAAATAAATCAGTGACATTTAAACGAATCAAGAACAAATGAATAAATCAATAGAAATCGAACAGAAAATATTGGCAAACCAGATAAAGCTACATTCTCCTATTATCGAGATAATAGGAGCAGACAGAACCATAGCCACTACTCGTGGGACCGGAATGAACAAAGTCGTTATCAAACAGAACCGTAGCCACTACGCGTGGGACCGGAACAAAACCGTTGCCATGGTCGGTACAGACAGAATCCAAGCTGCAGCTAGCAAACAAATTAAAGATCCCAAGCCGGGTGATCAGCCCGACAAGGGGACCTAAGCCTAGTGGTGCCTTTAAGTTTTCAAAACCTGAACCAATACAAATCAAAATAATAATCCCTTTGGCTCATGGGCTCACACTACAAAGCTCTGGCCCCATCTTGCCTCGAGGTTTTATTCTCAAAATAATAGTCCCTTTGGCTCATGGGCTCGCACTACAAAGCTCTGGCCCCATCTTGCCTCGAGGTTTTATTTTCAAAATAATAGTCTTATCGATATATTTTCGAATGTGGCGAACCACTCAAATCTCCTTCCAAATCGATTCGTAGAAAAGATACGAATTTCCATGGTAAACCACTCAAATACACATCAAAGTAATTTGTATAAAAATCATACAATCGATCCTTTCGAACGTGGAAAGCCACTAGATTCCATTTCAAATCACCGATGCTTTCAAACGTAATGAATCACTTAAATCCTTTCACAATAGTTTACCGAAGAATACACATACATTTTCTAACTTGGAATGGAATGGAATAGTGTATAATGATTTAATGGTTCACCGTGGGATATCTCAATGCACTCTTAAATCCTTAAATGTTGATTTATAATTATATGTTTGGTGCCATTGAAAATCCACAACTATTTAAGTTATAAAGTATGCATTAGGACTAATAAAATTCCCGGGTAAAATTCCTATCAATTCTTTCTCTCATCTTCTCAATAAAGTTTCACTATTCATAGTAGTTCAAAACAAAGTATCCCTTACGGGCTTTCATATGCCAAATGGGCATTGAATTGGGCTCCAAGCTAAGGGGAGACAAGGGCCAAAGAGGGGCTGCAAATGGGCCTAAAGCAAGTTGGAAATTGGCCTTAAAACAAGATGAAAACAGGGCCTTAAATAGGCTGAAAACAGGCCTCAAAACAGGGCATTAAACAGCCCAGAAAATGGGCTAAAACAACCCATTCCAGAAGCCTGGCTCGCTATAGCGAGCTGGTCTTCTGTCCAGCCCGTGCAGGAGAGTGTTTCTCCCCTGATTTCTGCACTTCTTCCTCTCCATTTGATTTTTCTTTCCCTCCCACTTCTTCTACATCAAATCTAACATAATTTGGGCTTCTCCTTGCCACACCAAATCCATTAAGTCATCCACACACTAAATCATTCCATCATTTCCAAAAATTTTAACATGAACAAAGTATTCTCCTTTCATCAAAGACAATAATTTCTGAAATATAAAGAACTAATCCAAAGATAATCATTTGAAGAACAAAGATTCCGGATTGTTGCAAAACAACAACTTAAAGGAGAATATGTAGAAAACATTACTCAAGCATTTCAAAGATAAATCCTTAAGTTGTAAAGAGAAAACAACATAGAGTAGAGATCCATAAAAATCATTCACATTAATCAACAAACATCATATTAGCTGTAGTATTTACTTGCCTTGGTCAAAAGATCCACAAAATCACTCCAAACACAACTCTCTAGGGTCCAAGGTCTTCCATCTACAAAAGCCCCAAAATAAACCAAGAGCAACCCTAGAAATCAATCATTCTCAAATCTCCATGAAAACTCTTTGTGAAAATGAGGAAAACATTCTAAAGACCTAGGAAAGCAAGATTTTTAAGAATAAAAAATCATTACTTGTTGGATATCGCGATCACTGAGAGGGGGGGGGGGGTGAATCAGTGATTTCTAAAAACAGGTCCAATTCAACAACAAAACAAGTCAAACCACACAATGACACCAGATTTAACGTGGTTCACCAAAAGGCTACGTCCACGGATCAAAACCGTCCGAACACCGATTCGGTACAGGTCTGAATATATTTAGTCGCAACAACGACAAAGAGCACCAACCCTTAGTTTCAGATAGCACCAACTATCTAGGAAGCACCGACTCCCTTAGTTTCAGATAGCACCAACTATCTAGGAAGCACCGGCTCCCTTTACAATTTATCTGCACCCACAGATAGGATCACCAAACCCCAAACACCAAGCACCAACTTGATGTAACAACAGAATAGAAGATAAACTCTATCTACAGCCCTTCCCCTCTACAATTCTCTTTCTCTCAATCCCTTACAAATTGAAATTAAAGCATAAATAGAGAGACACTTAACTCATGGACGAATCACCATCTTCAAGAGCATAATCTCGTCCACAATTGCTGTAGAAAGATGCAGCACAACAGCACACAACAACACAGCACTCTCTTCTCTCTTCTTCTTCTCTCTTCTCCTCTTCTCTTCTCTCTTCTCTCTGGTCGTTTTTTTTATGAACGACCCATACATGCCTTTATATAGGTTTAGTAACCCTTAATTGTGTTCAAAACAGGCTACAATTCGTTTAGAAAGAGTCCCAAACAAATTAGATAAGAGTGCTGAATTTTCGTGCAAAACCTTCTGTTTCTGCGCAACTCTAATCCCGTGCTCGGTCGACATCCTTGCTTGCTCGGTCGACCGAAGACACTGTCTGGAATCAGTCAATTATCGAGCTCGGTCGACATCCTGGGGTCCCGGTCGACCGAAGACACACTGTGTCACGAAAATAACTGAGAGGTGCCTGAATCTGTTTTCTGCAGGTTTCTCTTTGCTCGGTCGACCGCATGGGGTGCCCGGTCGACCGAAGACTCTGCTTCAGGAATTCTGAATTCCTGACTGTTTGAACTCTGATTCTTCTTTTCAGCTCTATCAACACCAGCCTTTTAACATCACGTTTGTGACAATGTGTTGACAAGAATTCCAACTCAAATTAATACTTGAGATACTAAATTCTTCAATTCTTCTAAGAACTTCAAATTCCATCTCAAATTCCAACAATCTCCCCCTTTGGAATTGTTGGCAACACTATTGGAACTTCAACACTGACTTGGAATCAATTCTGAAATTCTGAAATAACAACCATCCACTGTCAACAATCTCCCCCTAGCTTTCATAGCATAACATCTCTCCTTGTTATCATAGCATAACATCTCTCCCCCTTTGACAACAAGTCCAAAGGGACCAACCGAGGAGCGAATAGGATATTCAATGAATGCATTGCTCCCCCTTTCAAGCATAACTCCTACGGTTTAGGAGAGTGAGTAACTCCTAACTTTTTTCGGAGATACTCGAAGACTTCCTTGGGCAGAGGTTTCGTGAAAATATCAGCCACTTGCTCAGTTGTTGGAACATATTCCAACTTGACCTATCCATCAGCAACTTTATCTTTAAGAAAATGATAACGAATTGCTACATGCTTTGTTCGAGAGTGCTGAACAGGATTCTTAGATATATGAATTGCACTCGTGTTGTCACATAAGATCGGCGTAGGATCCGTTGTAGGAACTCCTAGATCAGAGAGCATTTGCCGCATCCATAACACTTGCGTACAACAAGTTGCCGCTGCAATATATTCCGCTTCCGCTGTCGAAAGGGATACTGAGTCTTGCTTCTTACTATGCCAAGCAACTAATCTTTCTCCAAGATAAAATGCGCCGCCGCTAGTACTCTTGCGATCATCTACGCATCCAGCCCAATCGGCATCAGAATATGCAACAAGAGTGAAGGATTTGCCTTTGGGATACCAGATACCAAGCTCCATAGTACCTTTCAGATATCGAAAGATTCTTTTCACTGCTGTAAGGTGCGTTTCAGTTGGTGCTGCTTGAAAACGTGCAACCATACATACTGCTTGTAGAAGATCTGGTCTTGTAGCAGTTAAGTAGAGCAAGCTTCCTATCATTGAGCGATAGGTGGTATCATCAACGGACGAGGCCTTATCATCTTTGCAAAGCTTCGTGTTCGTTGACATTGGTGTGCTCACTGGCTTGCTGTCTTCCATATTGAAACGTTTCAGCATCTCCTTAATGTACTTCATTTGTGATATGAAGATGCCATGTTTCAGCTGCTGCACTTGTAAACCAAGAAAGAACTTTAGTTCTCCAAGCATCGACATCTCAAATTCTTTCTTCATCTCTTCAGCAAAATTCCTGCACATCTCCTCATCATTGCCACCAAAGATTATGTCATCAACATAAACAATGACAACCAGCTGTTTGCTTAACTCAGTTTTGACATACAGATTGCTATCAACCATTCCTTTTCCAAAACCGATCTTGCGGAGATAGAGATCCAGCCTTGCATACCATGCCCTTGGCGCTTGTTTCAGTCCATAAAGAGCCTTTTTCAATTTGCACACTAGATCTGAATTTTTGCTGATGAGAAAACCATCAGGTTGCTCAATATAGACCTCTTCTTCAAGTAAACCATTCAAGAAAGCTGACTTTACGTCCATCTGAAATACCTTGAAGGTTTTGTATGCTGCCAATGCAAGAAACATACGAATGGCTTCCAGACGAGCCACCGGTGCAAAGGTCTCTTCAAAATCTATGCCTTCAACTTGAGCATAGCCTTTACAAACCAACCTTGCTTTGTTTTTAATGACTTGACCATCTTCATTCAGCTTATTCCGAAAGACCCATTTAGTACCAATAACATTCTTATCAGTAGGTCTAGGAACAAGTTCCCATGTGGAGTTCTTCTCAATTTGCTCCAACTCCTCATGCATAGATTTCAACCAACTTTCATCGAGACTGGCTTCAGCCACAGTCTTGGGTTCGATGGTGGACACAAGTGAGTAATTGCTAACTACACTCGGGGTGCGAAATTTTGGGGGTGCGAAATTTTGGAATAATACCCCAAAGTTAGATACGAACTCCGGTGCCAAACTTGACATCTAAGTGATATCAACGGACAGCCTCTCACGTCAGACCAGCGGTCCCACCGCCTCCTCTGATCAAACACCTAAAAACCAGAAAAGAGAAGAAACTGGCACCAAACAAAAAGGGTCAGACACGACGGTCTGGCAAGCAAATAAACAAATAATATGAACGAAAGAACATATATAAAACCAGACGCAATCATCGAAAAACCGAATAACGAGTCTAAACAATAATGACGATAAAACATGCTAAATCAATCGAAAGTCCAAACATAAATGTCAAGACGAATAAACGAGCAATCTCTAAAACATAAATGTCTCGAAAAGATAACCACCTAAGTAAGGCATTTAATAATTAGAAATACATTTAAAAAAACTGAAGAGTAGAAACAATACGATAAAGGTCGATATCGTAAACATTAAACAAATCAAAGCATAGAAAGCATAACCGACAATAATCATGAACTAAAGTAATGTACGGATAAAACCTAGGCGACCACAAATAGCTAAATCCTCCTATCACCGAAGTAATAAGAGCAAACAAAGTGTAGCCACTAAACGTGGTACCAAACAAAGGATCAGAACCGTAGCCATAAAAATGGGGCCGGCAAATCAAAAGTATCCGAACCGTAGCCATACAAATGGGACCGGCAGATAATTACCGTTGCCATGGTCGGTACAAACCAAATCCAAGCTGCAGCTGGCAAACAAAGTAAAGACCCCAAGCCGGATGATCAGTCCGACAAGGTGACCTAAGCCTAGTGGTGCCTTTAGTTTTCAAAACTCGAACGAATACAAATCTAACAGAGTACTAATCCCTTTGGCTCAGGGGCTCGCACCACATAGCTCTGGCCCCGTCTTGCCTCGGGGTTTGTTTTCAAAATACTAATCTTAACAAATAATGGTTTCATCGAAGAAATCCCGAATGTGACAAGCATACTCCAAATCTCTTTCCAAATCGAATCGGAGAAAACATACGAATAACTCGGGTAAACCGTTCAAATACGCATCAAGGTGATTTGTATAAAATCATACGGTCAATCCTTTCGAACGTGGAAAGCCACATGATTTTATAACAAATCATCGATGCTATTTGAATTAGTTCACCAAAGAATGCAAATACGAAATACAAATACAAATACATGATCTGACTTGAAATGGAATGGATAGTGGAGAATGACCTAATGACCTACCAAGGAACCATCTCAATGCACATTTAACCTTTAAACATTAACTAATAAAAAGTGCGTTTGATGCCAATGAAAATCCATAATATTTAAATGATAAAGTGCGCATTAAGACCCGAACGGTTCCCGGGTAATTTCACATGCACTCATTCTCACATCATTCCCATTTCACAAATTTCCGAGTACCAAAGGTAATGTCAAAACCCTCGAAAACAGGCCCATAGCTGGCCTTAAACCGAGTCCAAAACAGTCCCAAATGACAGTCCAAAACTACTCTTAAATGGCCCACAAAACGAGTTCTCAAAACAGCCAAAAACTAATCTTAAGATGGCCCATAAAACTGATTTTAAAAACAGTCCAAAACTAATCCTTAAATGGCCTTCAAAACCATTCTTAAAAACAGTCCAAACGAACTTCGAACAGGCCCACAAAACAAACTTTTAAAACAACCCAAAGCTACACATTTATTGGCCCACAAACAACTTAAAAACAGCCCAAACTGATTTGAATCAAGCCCACAAACAGATTTTAATCAAGCCCAAAAACTGATTTTAATCAAGCCCAAAAACTGATTTTTAATCAAGCCCAAAAACTGATTTTTAATCAAGCCCAAAACTGATTTTTAATCAAGCCCAAAAACTGATTTTTAATCAAGCCCAAAACTGATTTGTAGAAAGCCCAAAACTGATTTTTAATCAAGCCCAAAACTGATTTGTAGAAAGCCCAAGGAAGCCCCACAAACTGGCCCACAAAATCCTCCAAAACAGGCCCAGACCCGAGCCCAGACTGAGCTGGGCTCGCTCGAGCGGACCCAGGCCCGCTCGAGCGGACCCAGACAGAAGCTGGGTCGCTCGAGCGACCCAGTGGGTCGCTCGAGCGGACCCAGACAGTGCCTGGTCCGCTCGAGCGACCCACTGGGTCGCTCGAGCGGACTGGGCCTGCCCAGTCCAGCCCGAGTCTGCAAATCTTCCATTCTTTGCAATTTTTTTCTGATTTTTCTTGATTCTTTTGCTTCCTTTTCATTCCTACTCCATTCCATGAATTGTTGGGCCCTTCCTTAGCCTTCCAAACACATCAAACCATCCACAAAACATCCTAATTGGCCCAAACATAAAACTTTTTAAAACAAAGTTTAATTGAACCCCATACTTAACATAAAGAGGACTAATTTTACAAGATGAACAAAGTGAAAACCAAACTCCCTACTCATTGTACAATAACAACAAAAGTGAAAATCAATATAACCTTGCTTCATTCATTCAATGCCAATCCATAAACCATGAAAAACTTGAACAAAATAAAGAAGAAAAACCATGAAGCTTAACAATAACACAAAAACATCATATTAATTGTGAAATTCACTTGCCTTGGTCAAGAGAAGATGTGAAAACACTCCATGAAGTCCACTTATGGCCTCAAGCTCCACAAATCATAAAATCCCCAAATAGCTCATGGAAAACCCTAAAAATCCAATCCATTGAAAACCTCCATGAAAACCCATTGCATGTATGACAAAACCCTTCAAAATGGTTTGAAAAACAAGAATCTCATGAAAGGAAAGACATTGCAAACCTTTGGGTGTTCCAAAGAAGAAGAAGGGCTTGAAGAGGAGGGTTGTCCTAGCCCAATGCTCTTGAAAATGGGGTCTTTGGAAAGCCAAGAGGGAGGAGAAGAGCCCTAGGAGATCAATCCTTCACAAAACCTCCAAGAGATTGGTGGTTCAGAAGAGAGAGAAAGAGTGGAGGGAAGAGAGGGAAAAACCCTCCCATCCTTGCTGGAACGAAATGAAGGGGAAGAAGAGGGGGTTCCCCTTCTTATAAGATGGGTCTTGTGGGCCCCAAACTTCACAAGGCTGAAACTCACGTTTGCGGGCCCCGAACGAAAACGACGAAGAAGACAAAACGATCGGCGAAATATCTAGTTTCCGAAAAGTATATTTTCCCCAATTTCTGGAATTTTCGAAATTCATGGACAGATTTAGTGAAAATGTCATTTTTGCCCTTTTTCCTCGAAAAACGTGATTTCTGAGTTTCAAGTCAAAATGATCAAAACATGAAAGTTGTTAAACTTCATAAAATAAGTTGAAATACACCAAACCCAGAATTTTTAGAAATCCGAAGTAATTTCCCATAAAAATACAAATCCTAAGGACCGGGTCAAACTAAAGTCAACGGTCTTCAAAATCTCCAAGGCAAGGAAAAATCCGGTCAAACTCAAATACGCGGTCAAACTAAATCAAATCTCGCTTAAAAAGTTAAACCACGATTAAAACAATGCTAAACAAAAGGACTGGGGTCGGGATCTTACATCCTCCCCCCTTAGAATCCATTTGGTCCTCCAAATGGCTTAAACCAAATCGAAATCCAAAACCCAAAAAGACAAATGAAAACACTGACACCCTATGCTAGACCTCGGCTACTGAGAGACCTCTGACCAAACCTGACGTTGAGATGCACGGTCTACCACATTCTGATTCGGTTGAAGGCTTCACACTGTTCTACATATCTGCTCGAAAACAAGCTTCCCTGACTAAACTGGTGTGCAACAATTCTTCTAAACGTCCTTGGTGTCATCTGTCGTTCTCGCACCGGATCAATTCTTCTATTTAGTTCGTCAGTCACTGATGGTTCGAGAAACTGTGAGTTCTATCTCTTTCTATCACTTGGAATCCTGTGCCTTAAGCCCTTCAAAGTTGTACACGGTGCTCCCGATGCTTGCCTCTTCAGATTTCACTCTTCAAATCTCCTACCATCGACATCTGAAACTTTCAATCCCTGTCTTGAATGATGTTGATCCTCTCGTAGACCCAACTTTGTCTTCAACTGAACTAGCACACATCCTGACATTCATCACCCTTCACTTCATACACCTCCGAACTCCAACCAAAGGCTACTACTACTCACTCCAATCAATGCAAAAACAAATCTTAAAATTTTAAACATAGTGACTAAAATAATTACTTAGTTAAATCTCATCATTTTAAAACATAGTAGAAGTTGAACTTCCAAATTATCAAATAAAACTTAATAAAGAAAGTTTATCAAAGTTTGAGTATGAAACTACATTATTCATTTTGAAATTCATATTTATAGTATAACTATACATCAAACTTCGTTGAAATCTGAGTGTTAATGGAATACTAAACCTTGTTGAAAACTAACTCATTTGTTTATAAAAAATCTTGCGAAAACCTAAATAAAGTTGAGCGTTAAACAAATGTAGGAAATCTACATAAAATCTAAACACAAAAACCTTTAAGAAATTTCATTTTACATAGCCAAAGAAAACAACTCAATGAAATAGAAATCTCGCACTACTTCTTTGAGAAAGAAACACAATTTTGAGTTACATGTTTTTAAAGACCAATCTTGAAAACAAGATCATGTGACTCATGAAAGGAGTATATAACATAGTTTTTAATTCAAAATAAGCCTCAAAGAAGAACATAAATCGATCGTTTAAACATTACACGGATAAATCATAGATATCAATGAAAACATGTCAAAGATGAAAACATCAAGAAAATCATTTTAAATAAGAAATGAGCATTCAAACCACCGAGGTACTCCCTTGCTGAATCAACTACACCGGCTACGCTACAAGTCACCAAAATTCTCAACCAAAACCATCCTTTTGTAGTCCTTCATCTCGGAAAGATAGTCTGAGTTCACCCCAAAATTCCACATTTACTTACTCTGGTGCACTGCATGACGATCTTCGATTAACTGAGAGGGGGTCTTCTAACGCTGCTCAAGTTCTACTTTGACTGGCAACTGCACATGTCTTCTCTTACTAACCACAACGGGGTGCTGAAGGCTGAAAGTCTGCTGACGTTCTCCGAAAACAACATACTAACTCCACGAGGTTCTCAGTCTCCGACACAAGCAAAGATAAAAGACACTAGACAAGAGTATGGAGATTTCAAACTCTCCACCACTAAGGAGGAAATTTGGCCATCCAAATCTCCTAACAACACGAACTAAAAGAAAAGACAAGCAAAATCTCCCGAACTGAAAGAAAAGCCGACTCAAATCCAGCGGAACAAAGACACGGGAAAACAAATCGACACAATCTAACGAATCCTCACCACACGTCTTAATGTCTCTAGAGTATTTTATTTCCTAGAAACTAACCAGCTCTGATACCAAACCTGTCACGCCCCGAAACCGGGACCTGCAGCGAACCGATCTCGGGGTGCGAAATTTTGGAATAATTTGAAACTTTTTGTATAGTTCCCAAGATCCGCGTGAATGAGGATAATCACATCCCAACATAATCAGAGTGTATTTTTCGCGGAAGCTAACCAAGGTGTTACGACTCGGAATCCGTGGCCATCGGGTTCCATGTCGTACGCAACCAATGTCATAAAGCCATCATAAACAGACTGGCATAAATCATAAATCACAACACACTGAGCTGGTAGTAACAAATCTATTATTTCCCATATTCGAATTATAATTAACAAGTGTCTTAATTACAAACCCAAAAGAAAAAGGCTGATAAAGCCATACGACAATATCCAACTAAACAGAAATACTACCCCAAAGTTAGATACGAACTCCGGTGCCAAACTTGACATCTAAGTGATATCAACGGACAGCCTCTCACGTCAGACCAGCGGTCCCACCGCCTCCTCTGATCAAACACCTAAAAACCAGAAAAGAGAAGAAACTGGCACCAAACAAAAAGGGTCAGACACGACGGTCTGGCAAGCAAATAAACAAATAATATGAACGAAAGAACATATATAAAACCAGACGCAATCATCGAAAAACCGAATAACGAGTCTAAACAATAATGACGATAAAACATGCTAAATCAATCGAAAGTCCAAACATAAATATCAAGACGAATAAACGAGCAATCTCTAAAACATAAATGTCTCGAAAAGATAACCACCTAAGTAAGGCATTTAATAATTAGAAATACATTTAAAAAACTGAAGAGTAGAAACAATACGATAAAGGTCGATATCGTAAACATTAAACAAATCAAAGCATAGAAAGCATAACCGACAATAATCATGAACTAAAGTAATGTACGGATAAAACCTAGGCGACCACAAATAGCTAAATCCTCCTATCACCGAAGTAATAAGAGCAAACAAAGTGTAGCCACTAAACGTGGTACCAAACAAAGGATCAGAACCGTAGCCATAAAAATGGGGCCGGCAAATCAAAAGTATCCGAACCGTAGCCATACAAATGGGACCGGCAGATAATTACCGTTGCCATGGTCGGTACAAACCAAATCCAAGCTGCAGCTGGCAAACAAAGTAAAGACCCCAAGCCGGATGATCAGTCCGACAAGGTGACCTAAGCCTAGTGGTGCCTTTAGTTTTCAAAACTCGAACGAATACAAATCTAACAGAGTACTAATCCCTTTGGCTCAGGGGCTCGCACCACATAGCTCTGGCCCCGTCTTGCCTCGGGGTTTGTTTTCAAAATACTAATCTTAACAAATAATGGTTTCATCGAAGAAATCCCGAATGTGACAAGCATACTCCAAATCTCTTTCCAAATCGAATCGGAGAAAACATACGAATAACTCGGGTAAACCGTTCAAATACGCATCAAGGTGATTTGTATAAAATCATACGGTCAATCCTTTCGAACGTGGAAAGCCACATGATTTTATAACAAATCATCGATGCTATTTGAATTAGTTCACCAAAGAATGCAAATACGAAATACAAATACAAATACATGATCTGACTTGAAATGGAATGGATAGTGGAGAATGACCTAATGACCTACCAAGGAACCATCTCAATGCACATTTAACCTTTAAACATTAACTAATAAAAGTGCGTTTGATGCCAATGAAAATCCATAATATTTAAATGATAAAGTGCGCATTAAGACCCGAACGGTTCCCGGGTAATTTCACATGCACTCATTCTCACATCCGTCCCATGTTCACAATTTTCCGAGTACCAAAGGTAATGTCAAAACCCTCGAAAACAGGCCCATAGCTGGCCTTAAACCGAGTCCAAAACAGTCCCAAATGACAGTCCAAAACTACTCTTAAATGGCCCACAAAACGAGTTCTCAAAACAGCCAAAAACTAATCTTAAGATGGCCCATAAAACTGATTTTAAAAACAGTCCAAAACTAATCCTTAAATGGCCTTCAAAACCATTCTTAAAAAACAGTCCAACGAACTTCGAACAGGGCCCACAAAACAAACTTTTAAAAACAACCCGAAGCTACGTGCATTATTGTCCCACAACAACTTAAAAACAGGCCCAAACTGATTGAATCAAGCCCACAAAAACGATTTTAATCAAGGCCCAAAAACCTGATTTTTAATCAAGCCCAAAAAAATGATTTTAATCAAGCCCAAAAAACTGATTTTTAATCAAGCCCAAAAACTGATTTTTAATCAAGCCCAAACTGATTTTATAAAGCCCAAGGCTGATTTTAATCAAGCCCAAAACTGATTTGGAGAAAGCCCAAGGAAGCCCCACAAACTGGCCCAAAAAATCCCCCAAAACCGGCCCAGACCCGAGCCCAGACCAAGCTGGGCTCGCTCGAGCGGACCCAGGCCCGCTCGAGCGGACCCAGACAGAAGCTGGGTCGCTCGAGCGACCCAGTGGGTCGCTCGAGCGGACCCAGACAGTGCCTGGTCCGCTCGAGCGACCCACTGGGGTCGCTCGAGCGGACTGGGCCTGCCCAGTCCAGCCCGAGTCTGCAAATCTTCCATTCTTTGCAATTTTTTTTCTGATTTTTCTTGATTCTTTTGCTTCCTTTTCATTCCTACTCCATTCCATGAATTGTTGGGCCCTTCCTTAGCCTTCCAAACACATCAAACCATCCACAAAACATCCTAATTGGCCCAAACATAAAACTTTTTAAAACAAAGTTTAATTGAACCCCATACTTAACATAAAGAGGACTAATTTTACAAGATGAACAAAGTGAAAACCAAACTCCCTACTCATTGTACAATAACAACAAAAGTGAAAATCAATATAACCTTGCTTCATTCATTCAATGCCAATCCATAAACCATGAAAAACTTGAACAAAATAAAGAAGAAAAACCATGAAGCTTAACAATAACACAAAAACATCATATTAATTGTGAAATTCACTTGCCTTGGTCAAGAGAAGATGTGAAAACACTCCATGAAGTCCACTTATGGCCTCAAGCTCCACAAATCATAAAATCCCCAAATAGCTCATGGAAAACCCTAAAAATCCAATCCATTGAAAACCTCCATGAAAACCCATTGCATGTATGACAAACCCCTTCAAAATGGTTTGAAAAACAAGAATCTCATGAAAGGAAAGACATTGCAAACCTTTGGGTGTTCCAAAGAAGAAGAAGGGCTTGAAGAGGAGGGTTGTCCTAGCCCAATGCTCTTGAAAATGGGGTCTTTGGAAAGCCAAGAGGGAGGAGAAGAGCCCTAGGAGATCAATCCTTCACAAAACCTCCAAGAGATTGGTGGTTCAGAAGAGAGAGAAAGAGTGGAGGGAAGAGAGGGAAAAACCCTCCCATCCTTGCTGGAACGAAATGAAGGGGAAGAAGAGGGGGTTCCCCTTCTTATAAGATGGGTCTTGTGGGCCCCAAACTTCACAAGGCTGAAACTCACGTTTGCGGGCCCCGAACGAAAACGACGAAGAAGACAAAAAACGATCGGCGAAATATCTAGTTTCCGAAAAGTATATTTTCCCCAATTTCTGGAATTTTCGAAATTCATGGACAGATTTAGTGAAAATGTCATTTTTGCCCTTTTTCCTCGAAAAACGTGATTTCTGAGTTTCAAGTCAAAATGATCAAAACATGAAAGTTGTTAAACTTCATAAAATAAGTTGAAATACACCAAACCCAGAATTTTTAGAAATCCGAAGTAATTTCCCATAAAAATACAAATCCTAAGGACCGGGTCAAACTAAAGTCAACGGTCTTCAAAATCTCCAAGGCAAGGAAAAATCCGGTCAAACTCAAATACGCGGTCAAACTAAATCAAATCTCGCTTAAAAAGTTAAACCACGATTAAAACAATGCTAAACAAAAGGACTGGGGTCGGGATCTTACACCAAGTGCTGTGCTTCTTAGGTGTAGTATCTTCTGAGTCATCCTTTGATTTCTCAGAATCATTAGATTCAGCCATCTCATCATCAATCTCACTCGAGTCCTCATAAACTGGACTGTCATTATGAGTTGCATTCTTTGGTTCAATATTCTCATCTATTCTCACATCAGCACTTTCTATGATTTTTCTGGTTCTTTTGTTAAGACACCTATATGCCTTGCTAGTAGAGGAGTAACCCAGAAATATACCTTCGTCAGCTCTTTCTTCAAATTTGCCCAGATTTTGTTCGAGCCGCTTGATGTAACACTTGCTGCCGAAGACTCTGAAGTGCTTGACTGTTGCTTTTCTTCCAAACCATAGCTCATAGGGAGTTTTGTCTTCATGTGGCCTGATCAAGCATCGATTTTGAATGTATACAGCCGTATGAATTGCCTCTTTTCAATACTTGTCAGCCATCTTGCTTTCACTTAGCATCGTACGAGCCATCTCTTGTACGGTGAGATTCTTCCGTTCCACAACTCCATTTTGCTGTGGAGTTCTAGGGGCTGAGTACTGTCTTTGAATGCCATGATGTTCACAATATTTAGTGAACTCTTCAGATGTGAACTCGCCTCCACGATCAGACCTTAAATCTTGATACGTTTTCCAATTGATTTTCAACCTGTGCTTTAAACACTTTAAAACGATCAAGTGCTTGATGCTTATGCTTAAGAAACAATACCCATGTCATACGAGTATAATCATCAATGCATAACATGAAATACTTATCTCCATTGGTGCTTTGAGTTCGCATCGGTCCACAGAGATCAGTGTGCACTAGCTCAAGAGGTTTCTTGGAATGATGCTCCTTTGACTTGAACATAACTCTCGTTTGCTTTCCCTTTTGGCAAGAGTCACAAATGGGATTGGAAGGCTTTTCAACTGTAGATATGCCTCTTACAGCCTTTGAATTGCAAATCTTTGACATGTTATCAAAGTTTAGATGCCCGAGGCGTTTGTGCCACAACCAACTTTCCTCTGTCCGACTCATCAAGCAGGTCTTTTCAGCTCCATCTGACAATGTATAGAGATTTCCAGCAGTTCTTGATCCAGTTGCCACTGTTTTGCCGTTGCTACTCTTCTTGATGGCAAACCCATTCTTTGTGAAGATAACTTCGTGACCCTTGTCACAGATCTGGCTCACACTAAGCAGGTTGTGTCCCAATCCAGACACATATAAGACTTCTTCAGATCTGATCTTGTTTGCCATAAGCTGAATAACACCTTTTCCGCAGATTTTGGCACCATCATTGTTGCCAAACTTCACTGAACCGCCTTCATAGTGCTGTAATTTGATGAATTTCTCTTTATCACCAGTCATATGGCTTGAACAACCACTATCAAGGACCCATGGTGCTGTCTTCTTTTGTGCATTGAATGCCGTTTGCACAATGAGAGATTCTTTGGAATTACCATCCCTTTTCTTTGCCCTCAAAGCCTTAACTAACTTGGGTTTCTTTTCAACCTGAAATTGGTTAGCAATAGGCAACCTACAATCCCTAGCCAAGTGTCCATAATTATGACATATATAGCACTCAATTTTGTGGCTGTTTAGGATTGAAAAAGGGTTCCTAGTTACAAATGGGCTGTTTCTAACATAGAATTTGCAATTAGCTCTTTTATGTCCAAACATATTACAATGAAAGCAAGAACCATAGAATTTGTATCTTCTTTGTGGCTGGTTAAACTTCATTACCTTTCTAACAGGAATGGACTCCTTTCTAGGTTGAGTGGGCTTCATAGAGTTAGAAGGTGCAGTGACTTGCTTCACAAACTCTTTCTTTTCAGGAGGTGCAATCTTAGAGGATTCACCTTTCTCAAATCCTAGACCAAATCTGAAGTGGGCAGGTCTTTGAACTTTCAGTAGTTCATTGAGTTTCATAGTCCCTTCAATCGCTTGGAGCGCTTTGAGTTTTTTGCTATTTTCCAAATTTTCAGCCTTTGCTCTAGCGATCTCAGTTTCAAGTTTCATAGCCTCTTCCTTTTGATACTTATTTGGTTTTCAAGGACTTCTACCATTCTTTTATATTCTTCTACTTGAGTTTTCAAAGCAATAATAGAACTTTCAGATTCATGGAGAAGTTTCAGATTTTTCTTACTTGTTTTGCGTTCCATGCTAAGCTCCTCAAGTGCGGCTATGAGTTCCTCTTCAAGATTGACTTCAGCCTCCTCTTCCTCTTCCGGATCTAGCTCTTCTTCTTCTTCAACAGTGACCATGAAGAGAGCTTCGGTTGATTCATCATCGTCTGAAGTTTCAGACGTGCTGTCATCTTGTTGACATAGAAAGTTTTTAGCTTTGCCTCTTTTTCTGAAATTTCTCTTTCCTTTACTCTTTTCAGCATAAGAGTCATTATCATTGTCTTCTTTTAGAGGACACTTCGCAGCAAAGTGACCAACACCTCCACAATTGAAGCATTTAAAGGGTAGCTTCCCTTTGTACTTGCCATTGCTTCCTTTCTTCAACTTTCTAACAAATTGAGCCTCAAGCTCATCATAATCAGAATCAACATCATGACCAGCAGTCTCTTTTGCCTTTTTCTGAACTTTAAAGGCCGCTTCTTTATCAGATGAAGACGTCTTTCCTATGCGCATCTCATAGGCAGTTAGAGAACCATGTAATTCATCCATGGAAAATGCATTCAGATCTTTGGCTTCTTCGATGGCTGAGACTTTTGAATCAAACCGGGGAAGAAGAGATCTTAGAACCTTTTTGACGATGACCGGCTCTTTAATCTCCTCCCCTAGTCCACGAATGTCATTCGTGACTTCATTCACTCGTTGCATATACGAGTCAACATTCTCGCTTTCCTCCATGCGAAGAGACTCGAATTGAGAGCGATGAGTTTGCAATTTGGCTTCTTTAATCTTCTCATCACCTTCATGTATACTTTGCAACTTATCCCAAATTTCCTTGGCTGTTTTGCATGCAATTACTTTGACAAGCTCGCTGTCCACAAGGCCACTAAAGAGTGCATTCTGCGCCTTGGAGTCGTTGTCTGCCAACTTCTTCGATGCAGTATCATTGGGTACGGTGGCAGCATTGTAACCGACTCTGACAGCCTCCCAAACATCATAGCCAAGAGATTTGATGAAGGCTTGCATCCTAATCTTCCAAAAAGAGTAATTGGAACCATCAAACAGAGGTGCTTTCATATTCCCTGTATTGACTGCCATGTGATTTGACAAGAGATCACCCTTAGCATATTAAACTGATCAAGGGAGCCTTGCTCTGATACCAATTGTTGGATATCGCGATCACTGAGAGGGGGGGGGGGGTGAATCAGTGATTTCTAAAAACAGGTCCAATTCAACAACAAAACAAGTCAAACCACACAATGACACCAGATTTAACGTGGTTCACCAAAAGGCTACGTCCACGGATCAAAACCGTCCAAACACCGATTCGGTACAGGTCTGAATATATTTAGTCGCAACAACGACAAAGAGCACCAACCCTTAGTTTCAGATAGCACCAACTATCTAGGAAGCACCGACTCCCTTAGTTTCAGATAGCACCAACTATCTAGGAAGCACCGACTCCCTTTACAATTTATCTGCACCCACAGATAGGATCACCAAACCCCAAACACCAAGCACCAACTTGATGTAACAACATAATAGAAGATAAACTCTATCTACAGCCCTTCCCCTCTACAATTCTCTTTCTCTCAATCCCTTACAAATTGAAATTAAAGCATAAATAGAGAGACACTTAACTCATGGACGAATCACCATCTTCAAGAGCACATCCTCGTCCACACTTGCTGTAGAAAGATGCAGCACAACAGCACACAGCAACACAGCAACCTCTTCTCTCTTCTCTCTTCTCTTCTCTCTTCTCTCTTCTCTTCTCCTCTCTCTGGTAATTTTTTTTATGAACGACCCATACATGCCTTTATATAGGTTTTAGTAACCCTTAATTGTGTTCAAAACAGGCTACAATTCGTTTAGAAAGAGTCCCAAAACAAATTAGATAAGAGTGCTTAATTTTCGTGCAAAACTTCTGTTTCTGCGCAACTCTGATCCCGTGCTCGGTCGACATCCTTGCTTGCTCGGTCGACCGAAGACACTGTCTGGAATCAGTCAATTATCGAGCTCGATCGACATCCTGGGGTCCCGGTCGACCGAAGACACACTGTGTCACGAAAATAACTGAGAGGTGCCTGAATCTGTTTCTGCAGGTTTCTCTTTGCTCGGTCGACCGCATGGGGTGCCCGGTCGACCGAAGACTCTGCTTCAGGAATTCTGAATTCCTGACTGTTTGAACTCTGATTCTTCTTTTCAGCTCTATCAACACCAGCCTTTTAACATCACGTTTGTGACAATGTGTTGACAAGAATTCCAACTCAAATTAATACTTGAGATACTAAATTCTTCAATTCTTCTAAGAACTTCAAATTCCATCTCAAATTCCAACAATCTCCCCCTTTGGAATTGTTGGCAACACTATTGGAACTTCAACACTGACTTGGAATCAATTCTGAAATTTTGAAATAACAACCATCCACTGTCAACAATCTCCCCCTAGCTTTCATAGCATAACATCTCTCCTTGTTATCATAGCATAACATCTCTCCCCCTTTGACAACAAGTCCAAAGGGACCAAACCGAGGAGCGAATAGGATATTCAATGAATGCATTGCTCCCCCTTTCAAGCATAACTCCTACGGTTTAGGAGAGTGAGTAACTCCTAACTTTTTTCGGAGATACTCGAAGACTTCCTTGGGCAGAGGTTTCGTGAAAATATCAGCCACTTGCTCAGTTGTTGGAACATATTCCAACTTGACCTCTCCATCAGCAACTTTATCTTTAAGAAAATGATAACGAATTGCTACATGCTTTGTTCGAGAGTGCTGAACAGGATTCTTAGATATATGAATTGCACTCGTGTTGTCACATAGGATCGGCGTAGGATCCGTTGTAGGAACTCCTAGATCAGAGAGCATTTGCCGCATCCATAACACTTGCGTACAACAAGTTGCCGCTGCAATATATTCCGCTTCCGCTGTCGAAAGGGATACTGAGTCTTGCTTCTTACTATGCCAAGCAACTAATCTTTCTCCAAGATAAAATGCGCCGCCGCTAGTACTCTTGCGATCATCTACGCAATCCAGCCCAATCGGCATCAGAATATGCAACAAGAGTGAAGGATTTGCCTTTGGGATACCAGATACCAAGCTCCATAGTACCTTTCAGATATCGAAAGATTCTTTTCACTGCTATAAGGTGCGTTTCAGTTGGTGCTGCTTGAAAACGTGCAACCATACATACTGCTTGTAGAAGATCTGGTCTTGTAGCAGTTAAGTAGAGCAAGCTTCCTATCATTGAGCGATAGGTGGTATGATCAACGGACGAGGCCTTATCATCTTTGCTAAGCTTCGTGTTCGTTGACATTGGTGTGCTCACTGGCTTGCTGTCTTCCATATTGAAATGTTTCAGCATCTCCTTAATGTACTTCATTTGTGATATGAAGATGCCATGTTTCAGCTGCTGCACTTGTAAACCAAGAAAGAACTTTAGTTCTCCAAGCATCGACATCTCAAATTCTTTCTTCATCTCTTCAGCAAAATTCCTGCACATCTCCTCATCATTGCCACCAAAGATTATGTCATCAACATAAACAATGACAACCAGCTGTTTGCTTAACTCAGTTTTGACATACAGATTGCTATCAACCATTCCTTTTCCAAAACCGATCTTGCGGAGATAGAGATCCAGCCTTGCATACCATGCCCTTGGCGCTTGTTTCAGTCCATAAAGAGCCTTTTTCAATTTGCACACTAGATCTGAATTTTTGCTGATGAGAAAACCATCAGGTTGCTCAATATAGACCTCTTCTTCAAGTAAACCATTCAAGAAAGCTGACTTTACGTCCATCTGAAATACCTTGAAGGTTTTGTATGCTGCCAATGCAAGAAACATACGAATGGCTTCCAGACGAGCCACCGGTGCAAAGGTCTCTTCAAAATCTATGCCTTCAACTTGAGCATAGCCTTTACAAACCAACCTTGCTTTGTTTCTAATGACTTGACCATCTTCATTCAGCTTATTCCGAAAGACCCATTTAGTACCAATAACATTCTTATCAGTAGGTCTAGGAACAAGTTCCCATGTGGAGTTCTTCTCAATTTGCTCCAACTCCTCATGCATAGATTTCAACCAACTTTCATCGAGACTGGCTTCAGCCACAGTCTTGGGTTCGATGGTGGACACAAGTGAGTAATTGCAAACTACACTTTGTCGAGTTTGAACGCCTGCCTTAGGATCTCCAATGATTTGATCCTTAGGGTGTTGCTCTACCCAAGTGCTGTGCTTCTTAGGTGTAGTATCTTCTGAGTCATCCTTTGATTTCTCAGAATCATTAGATTCAGCCATCTCATCATCAATCTCACTCGAGTCCTCATAAACTGGACTGTCATTATGAGTTGCATTCTTTGGTTCAATATTCTCATCTATTCTCACATCAGCACTTTCTATGATTTTTCTGGTTCTTTTGTTAAGACACCTATATGCCTTGCTAGTAGAGGAGTAACCCAGAAATATACCTTCGTCAGCTCTTTCTTCAAATTTGCCCAGATTTTGTTCGAGCCGCTTGATGTAACACTTGCTGCCGAAGACTCTGAAGTGCTTGACTGTTGCTTTTCTTCCAAACCATAGCTCATAGGGAGTTTTGTCTTCATGTGGCCTGATCAAGCATCGATTTTGAATGTATACAGCCGTATGAATTGCCTCTTTTCAATATTTGTCAGCCATCTTGCTTTCACTTAGCATCGTACGAGCCATCTCTTGTACGGTGAGATTCTTCCGTTCCACAACTCCATTTTGCTGTGGAGTTCTAGGGGCTGAGTACTGTCTTTGAATGCCATGATGTTCACAATATTTAGTGAACTCTTCAGATGTGAACTCGCCTCCACGATCAGACCTTAAAATCTTGATACGTTTTTCCAATTGATTCTCAACCTGTGCTTTAAACACTTTAAAACGATCAAGTGCTTGATGCTTATGCTTAAGAAACAATACCCATGTCATACGAGTATAATCATCAATGCATAACATGAAATACTTATCTCCATTGGTGCTTTGAGTTCGCATCGGTCCACAGAGATCAGTGTGCACTAGCTCAAGAGGTTTCTTGGAATGATGCTCCTTTGACTTGAACATAACTCTCGTTGCTTTCCCTTTTGGCAAGAGTCACAAATGGGATTGGAAGGCTTTTCAACTGTAGATATGCCTCTTACAGCCTTTGAATTGCAAATCTTTGACATGTTATCAAAGTTTAGATGCCCAAGGCGTTTGTGCCACAACCAACTTTCCTCTGTCCGACTCATCAAGCAGGTCTTTTCAGCTCCATCTGACAATGTATAGAGATTTCCAGCAGTTCTTGATCCAGTTGCCACTGTTTTGCCGTTTCTACTCTTCTTGATGGCAAACCCATTCTTTGTGAAGATAACTTCGTGACCCTTGTCACAGATCTGGCTCACACTAAGCAGGTTGTGTCTCAATCCAGACACATATAAGACTTCTTCAGATCTGATCTTGTTTGCCATAAGCTGAATAACACCTTTTCCGCAGATTTTGGCACCATCATTGTTGCCAAACTTCACTGAAACCGCCTTCATAGTGCTGTAATTTGATGAATTTCTCTTTATCACCAGTCATATGGCTTGAACAACCACTATCAAGGAACCATGGTGCTGTCTTCTTTTGTGCATTGAATGCCGTTTGCACAATGAGAGATTCTTTGGAATTACCATCCCTTTTCTTTGCCCTCCAAGCCTTAACTAACTTGGGTTTCTTTTCAACCTGAAATTGGTTAGCAATAGGCAACCTACAATCCCTAGCCAAGTGTCCATAATTATGACATATATAGCACTCAATTTTGTGGCTGTTTAGGATTGAAAAAGGGTTCCTAGTTACAAATGGGCTGTTTCTAACATAGAATTTGCAATTAGCTCTTTTATGTCCAAACATATTACAATGAAAGCAATAACCATAGAATTTGTATCTTCTTTGTGGCTGGTTAAACTTCATTACCTTTCTAACAGGAATGGACTCCTTTCTAGGTTGAGTGGGCTTCATAGAGTTAGAAGGTGCAGTGACTTGCTTCACAAACTCTTTCTTTTCAGGAGGTGCAATCTTAGAGGATTCACCTTTCTCAAATCCTAGACCAAATCTGAAGTGGGCAGGTCTTTGAACTTTCAGTAGTTCATTGAGTTTCATAGTCCCTTCAATCGCTTGGAGCGCTTTGAGTTTTTTGCTATTTTCCAAATTTTCAGCCTTTGCTCTAGCGATCTCAGTTTCAAGTTTCATAGCCTCTTCCTTTTTGATACTTATTTGGTTTTCAAGGACTTCTACCATTCTTTTATATTCTTCTACTTGAGTTTTCAAAGCAATAATAGAACTTTCAGATTCATGGAGAAGTTTCAGATTTTTCTTACTTGTTTTGCGTTCCATGCTAAGCTCCTCAAGTGCGGCTATGAGTTCCTCTTCAAGATTGACTTCAGCCTCCTCTTCCTCTTCCGGATCTAGCTCTTCTTCTTCTTCAACAGTGACCATGAAGAGAGCTTCGGTTGATTCATCATCGTCTGAAGTTTCAGACGTGCTGTCATCTTGTTGACATAGAAAGTTTTTAGCTTTGCCTCTTTTTCTGAAATTTCTCTTTCCTTTACTCTTTTCAGCATAAGAGTCATTATCATTGTCTTCTTTTAGAGGACACTTCGCAGCAAAGTGACCAACACCTCCACAATTGAAGCATTTAAAGGGTAGCTTCCCTTTGTACTTGCCATTGCTTCCTTTCTTCAACTTTCTAACAAATTGAGCCTCAAGCTCATCATAATCAGAATCAACATCATGACCAGCAGTCTCTTTTGCCTTTTTCTGAACTTTAAAGGCCGCTTCTTTATCAGATGAAGACGTCTTTCCTATGCGCATCTCATAGGCAGTTAGAGAACCATGTAATTCATCCATGGAAAATGCATTCAGATCTTTGGCTTCTTCGATGGCTGAGACTTTTGAATCAAACCGGGGAAGAAGAGATCTTAGAACCTTTTTGACGATGACCGGCTCTTTAATCTCCTCCCCTAGTCCACGAATGTCATTCGTGACTTCATTCACTCGTTGCATATACGAGTCAACATTCTCGCTTTCCTCCATGCGAAGAGACTCGAATTGAGAGCGATGAGTTTGCAATTTGGCTTCTTTAATCTTCTCATCACCTTCATGTATACTTTGCAACTTATCCCAAATTTCCTTGGCTGTTTTGCATGCAATTACTTTGACAAGCTCGCTGTCCACAAGGCCACTAAAGAGTGCATTCTGCGCCTTGGAGTCGTTGTCTGCCAACTTCTTCGATGCAGTATCATTGGGTACGGTGGCAGCATTGTAACCGACTCTGTACAGCCTCCCAAACATCATAGCCAAGAGATTTGATGAAGGCTTGCATCCTAATCTTCCAAAAGAGTAATTGGAACCATCAAACAGAGGTGCTTTCATATTCCCTGTATTGACTGCCATGTGATTTGACAAGAGATCACCCTTAGCATATTAAACTGATCAAGGGAGCCTCGCTCTGATACCAATTGTTGGATATCGCGATCACTGAGAGGGGGGGGGGGGGTGAATCAGTGATTTCTAAAACAGGTCCAATTCAACAACAAAACAAGTCAAACCACACAATGACACCAGATTTAACGTGGTTCACCAAAAGGCTACGTCCACGGATCAAAACCGTCCAAACACCGATTCGGTACAGGTCTGAATATATTTAGTCGCAACAACGACAAAGAGCACCAACCCTTAGTTTCAGATAGCACCAACTATCTAGGAAGCACCGACTCCCTTAGTTTCAGATAGCACCAACTATCTAGGAAGCACCGACTCCCTTTACAATTTATCTGCACCCAAAGATAGGATCACCAAACCCCAAACACCAAGCACCAACTTGATGTAACAACAGAATAGAAGATAAACTCTATCTACAGCCCTTCCCCTCTACAATTCTCTTTCTCTCAATCCCTTACAAATTGAATTAAAGCATAAATAGAGAGACACTTAACTCATGGACGAATCACCATCTTCAAGAGCATAATCTCGTCCACAATTGCTGTAGAAAGATGCAGCACACAGCACACAGCAACACAGCAACCTCTTCTCTCTTCTCTTCTCTCTTCTCTCTTCTCTTCTCCTCTCTCTAGTAATATATTTATGAACGACCCATACATGCCTTTATATAGGTTTTAGTAACCCTTAATTGTGTTCAAAACGGGCTACAATTCGTTTAGAAAGAGTCCCAAACAAATTAGATAAGAGTGCTGAATTTTCGTGCAAAACTTCTGTTTCTGCGCAACTCTGATCCCGTGCTCGGTCGACATCCTTGCTTGCTCGGTTGACCGAAGACACTGTCTGGAATCAGTCAATTATCGAGCTCGATCGACATCCTGGGGTCCCGGTCGACCGAAGACACACTGTGTCACGAAAATAACTGAGAGGTGCCTGAATCTGTTTCTGCAGGTTTCTCTTTGCTCGGTCGACCGCATGGGGTGCCCGGTCGACCGAAGACTCTGCTTCAGGAATTCTGAATTCCTGACTGTTTGAACTCTGATTCTTCTTTTCAGCTCTATCAACACCAGCCTTTTAACATCACGTTTGTGACAATGTGTTGACAAGAATTCCAACTCAAATTAATACTTGAGATACTAAATTCTTCAATTCTTCTAAGAACTTCAAATTCCATCTCAAATTCCAACAATCTCCCCTTTGGAATTGTTGGCAACACTATTGGAACTTCAACACTGACTTGGAATCAATTCTGAAATTCTGAAATAACAACCATCCACTGTCAACAATCTCCCCCTAGCTTTCATAGCATAACATCTCTCCTTGTTATCATAGCATAACATCTCTCCCCCTTTGACAACAAGTCCAAAGGGACCAAACCGAGGAGCGAATAGGATATTCAATGAATGCATTGCTCCCCCTTTCAAGCATAACTCCTACGGTTTAGGAGAGTGAGTAACTCCTAACTTTTTTCGGAGATACTCGAAGACTTCCTTGGGCAGAGGTTTCGTGAAAATATCAGCCACTTGCTCAGTTGTTGGAACATATTCCAACTTGACCTCTCCATCAGCAACTTTATCTTTAAGAAAATGATAACGAATTGCTACATGCTTTGTTCGAGAGTGCTGAACAGGATTCTTAGATATATGAATTGCACTCGTGTTGTCACATAGGATCGGCGTAGGATCCGTTGTAGGAACTCCTAGATCAGAGAGCATTTGCCGCATCCATAACACTTGCGTACAACAAGTTGCCGCTGTAATATATTCCGCTTCCGCTGTCGAAAGGGATACTGAGTCTTGCTTCTTACTATGCCAAGCAACTAATCTTTCTCCAAGATAAAATGCGCCGCCGCTAGTACTCTTGCGATCATCTACGCATCCAGCCCAATCGGCATCAGAATATGCAACAAGAGTGAAGGATTTGCCTTTGGGATACCAGATACCAAGCTCCATAGTACCTTTCAGATATCGAAAGATTCTTTTCACTGCTATAAGGTGCGTTTCAGTTGGTGCTGCTTGAAAACGTGCAACCATACATACTGCTTGTAGAAGATCTGGTCTTGTAGCAGTTAAGTAGAGCAAGCTTCCTATCATTGAGCGATAGGTGGTATGATCAACGGACGAGGCCTTATCATCTTTGCTAAGCTTCGTGTTCGTTGACATTGGTGTGCTCACTGGCTTGCTGTCTTCCATATTGAAATGTTTCAGCATCTCCTTAATGTACTTCATTTGTGATATGAAGATGCCATGTTTCAGCTGCTGCACTTGTAAACCAAGAAAGAACTTTAGTTCTCCAAGCATCGACATCTCAAATTCTTTCTTCATCTCTTCAGCAAAATTCCTGCACATCTCCTCATCATTGCCACCAAAGATTATGTCATCAACATAAACAATGACAACCAGCTGTTGCTTAACTCAGTTTTGACATACAGATTGCTATCAACCATTCCTTTTCCAAACCGATCTTGCGGAGATAGAGATCCAGCCTTGCATACCATGCCCTTGGCGCTTGTTTCAGTCCATAAAGAGCCTTTTTCAATTTGCACACTAGATCTGAATTTTTGCTGATGAGAAAACCATCAGGTTGCTCAATATAGACCTCTTCTTCAAGTAAACCATTCAAGAAAGCTGACTTTACGTCCATCTGAAATACCTTGAAGGTTTTGTATGCTGCCAATGCAAGAAACATACGAATGGCTTCCAGACGAGCCACCGGTGCAAAGGTCTCTTCAAAATCTATGCCTTCAACTTGAGCATAGCCTTTACAAACCAACCTTGCTTTGTTTCTAATGACTTGACCATCTTCATTCAGCTTATTCCGAAAGACCCATTTAGTACCAATAACATTCTTATCAGTAGGTCTAGGAACAAGTTCCCATGTGGAGTTCTTCTCAATTTGCTCCAACTCCTCATGCATAGATTTCAACCAACTTTCATCGAGACTGGCTTCAGCCACAGTCTTGGGTTCAATGGTGGACACAAGTGAGTAATTGCTAACTACACTTTGTCTAGTTTGAACGCCTGCCTTAGGATCTCCAATGATTTGATCCTTAGGGTGTTGCTCTACCCAAGTGCTGTGCTTCTTAGGTGTAGTATCTTCTGAGTCATCCTTTGATTTCTCAGAATCATTAGATTCAGCCATCTCATCATCAATCTCACTCGAGTCCTCATAAACTGGACTGTCATTATGAGTTGCATTCTTTGGTTCAATATTCTCATCTATTCTCACATCAGCACTTTCTATGATTTTTCTGGTTCTTTTGTTAAGACACCTATATGCCTTGCTAGTAGAGGAGTAACCCAGAAATATACCTTCGTCAGCTCTTTCTTCAAATTTGCCCAGGATTTTGTTCGAGCCGCTTGATGTAACACTTGCTGCCGAAGACTCTGAAGTGCTTGACTGTTGCTTTTCTTCCAAACCATAGCTCATAGGGAGTTTTGTCTTCATGTGGCCTGATCAAGCATCGATTTTGAATGTATACAGCCGTATGAATTGCCTCTTTCCAATACTTGTCAGCCATCTTGCTTTCACTTAGCATCGTACGAGCCATCTCTTGTACGGTGAGATTCTTCCGTTCCACAACTCCATTTTGCTGTGGAGTTCTAGGGGCTGAGTACTGTCTTTGAATGCCATGATGTTCACAATATTTAGTGAACTCTTCAGATGTGAACTCGCCTCCACGATCAGACCTTAAAATCTTGATACGTTTTTCCAATTGATTCTCAACCTGTGCTTTAAACACTTTAAAACGATCAAGTGCTTGATGCTTATGCTTAAGAAACAATACCCATGTCATACGAGTATAATCATCAATGCATAACATGAAATACTTATCTCCATTGGTGCTTTGAGTTCGCATCGGTCCACAGAGATCAGTGTGCACTAGCTCAAGAGGTTTCTTGGAATGATGCTCCTTTGACTTGAACATAACTCTCGTTTGCTTTCCCTTTTGGCAAGAGTCACAAATGGGATTGGAAGGCTTTTCAACTGTAGATATGCCTCTTACAGCCTTTGAATTGCAAATCTTTGACATGTTATCAAAGTTTAGATGCCCAAGGCGTTTGTGCCACAACCAACTTTCCTCTGTCCGACTCATCAAGCAGGTCTTTTCAGCTCCATCTGACAATGTATAGAGATTTCCAGCAGTTCTTGATCCAGTTGCCACTGTTTTGCCGTTTCTACTCTTCTTGATGGCAAACCCATTCTTTGTGAAGATAACTTCGTGACCCTTGTCACAGATCTGGCTCACACTAAGCAGGTTGTGTCTCAATCCAGACACATATAAGACTTCTTCAGATCTGATCTTGTTTGCCATAAGCTGAATAACACCTTTTCCGCAGATTTTGGCACCATCATTGTTGCCAAACTTCACTGAACCGCCTTCATAGTGCTGTAATTTGATGAATTTCTCTTTATCACCAGTCATATGGCTTGAACAACCACTATCAAGGACCCATGGTGCTGTCTTCTTTTGTGCATTGAATGTCCGTTTGCACAATGAGAGATTCTTTGGAATTACCATCCCTTTTCTTTGCCCTCCAAGCCTTAACTAACTTGGGTTTCTTTTCAACCTGAAATTGGTTAGCAATAGGCAACCTACAATCCCTAGCCAAGTGTCCATAATTATGACATATATAGCACTCAATTTTGTGGCTGTTTAGGATTGAAAAAGGGTTCCTAGTTACAAATGGGCTGTTTCTAACATAGAATTTGCAATTAGCTCTTTTATGTCCAAACATATTACAATGAAAGCAATAACCATAGAATTTGTATCTTCTTTGTGGCTGGTTAAACTTCATTACCTTTCTAACAGGAATGGACTCCTTTCTAGGTTGAGTGGGCTTCATAGAGTTAGAAGGTGCAGTGACTTGCTTCACAAACTCTTTCTTTTCAGGAGGTGCAATCTTAGAGGATTCACCTTTCTCAAATCCTAGACCAAATCTGAAGTGGGCAGGTCTTTGAACTTTCAGTAGTTCATTGAGTTTCATAGTCCCTTCAATCGCTTGGAGCGCTTTGAGTTTTTTGCTATTTTCCAAATTTTCAGCCTTTGCTCTAGCGATCTCAGTTTCAAGTTTCATAGCCTCTTCCTTTTGATACTTATTTGGTTTTCAAGGACTTCTACCATTCTTTTATATTCTTCTACTTGAGTTTTCAAAGCAATAATAGAACTTTCAGATTCATGGAGAAGTTTCAGATTTTTCTTACTTGTTTTGCGTTCCATGCTAAGCTCCTCAAGTGCGGCTATGAGTTCCTCTTCAAGATTGGACTTCAGCCTCCTCTTCCTCTTCCGGATCTAGCTCTTCTTCTTCTTCAACAGTGACCATGAAGAGAGCTTCGGTTGATTCATCATCGTCTGAAGTTTCAGACGTGCTGTCATCTTGTTGACATAGAAAGTTTTTAGCTTTGCCTCTTTTTCTGAAATTTCTCTTTCCTTTACTCTTTTCAGCATAAGAGTCATTATCATTGTCTTCTTTTAGAGGACACTTCGCAGCAAAGTGACCAACACCTCCACAATTGAAGCATTTAAAGGGTAGCTTCCCTTTGTACTTGCCATTGCTTCCTTTCTTCAACTTTCTAACAAATTGAGCCTCAAGCTCATCATAATCAGAATCAACATCATGACCAGCAGTCTCTTTTGCCTTTTTCTGAACTTTAAAGGCCGCTTCTTTATCAGATGAAGACGTCTTTCCTATGCGCATCTCATAGGCAGTTAGAGAACCATGTAATTCATCCATGGAAAATGCATTCAGATCTTTGGCTTCTTCGATGGCTGAGACTTTTGAATCAAACCGGGGAAGAAGAGATCTTAGAACCTTTTTGACGATGACCGGCTCTTTAATCTCCTCCCCTAGTCCACGAATGTCATTCGTGACTTCATTCACTCGTTGCATATACGAGTCAACATTCTCGCTTTCCTCCATGCGAAGAGACTCGAATTGAGAGCGATGAGTTTGCAATTTGGCTTCTTTAATCTTCTCATCACCTTCATGTATACTTTGCAACTTATCCCAAATTTCCTTGGCTGTTTTGCATGCAATTACTTTGACAAGCTCGCTGTCCACAAGGCCACTAAAGAGTGCATTCTGCGCCTTGGAGTCGTTGTCTGCCAACTTCTTCGATGCAGTATCATTGGGTACGGTGGCAGCATTGTAACCGACTCTGACAGCCTCCCAAACATCATAGCCAAGAGATTTGATGAAGGCTTGCATCCTAATCTTCCAAAAAGAGTAATTGGAACCATCAAACAGAGGTGCTTTCATATTCCCTGTATTGACTGCCATGTGATTTGACAAGAGATCACCCTTAGCATATTAAACTGATCAAGGGAGCCTCGCTCTGATACCAATTGTTGGATATCGCGATCAACTGAAGAGGGGGGGGGGTGAATCAGTGATTTCTAAAAACAGGTCCAATTCAACAACAAACAAGTCAAACCACACAATGACACCAGATTTAACGTGGTTCACCCAAAAGGCTACGTCCACGGATCAAAACCGTCCCAAACACCGATTCGGTACAGGTCTGAATATATTTAGTCGCAACAACGACAAAGAGCACCAACCCTTAGTTTCAGATAGCACCAACTATCTAGGAAGCACCGACTCCCTAGTTTCAGATAGCACCAACTATCTAGGAAGCACCGGCTCCCTTTACAATTTATCTGCACCCAAAGATAGGATCACCAACCCCAAACACCAAGCACCAACTTGATGTAACAACAGAATAGAAGATAAACTCTATCTACAGCCCTTCCCCTCTACAATTCTCTTTCTCTCAATCCCTTACAAATTGAAATTAAAGCATAAATAGAGACACTGTACGCATGACCAGCACCATCGTCAAGAGCATATCTCGTCCACAATTGCTGTAGAAAGATGCAGCACAACGCACACAGCAACACAGCACTCTCGTCGATCTTCTCTTCGCTCTTCTCTCTCGCGTCTTCTCTTTCTCTCTTCTCTCTGGTCTGTTTTTTATGATCGCCCATACATGCCCTTTATAGAGGTTTTTTAGTAACACGTAATTGTGTTCAAACGGCGCAAGTTCGTTAGAAAGAGTCCAAGAACAATTAGAATAAGAGTGCTGAATTTTCGTGCAAACTTCTGTTTCGGCGCAACTCTGAGCCCCGTGCTCGTCGACATCCTTGCTTGCTCGTCGACCGAAACACTGTCTGGAAAGCAGTCAATTATCGGCTCGGTCGACATCCTGGGGTCCCGGTCGACCGAAGACACACTGTGTCACGAAAAATAACTGAGAGGGGTGCCTGAATCTATTTCTGCAGGTTTCTCTTTGCTTCGGTCGACCGCATGGGGGTGCCCGGTCGACCGAAGACTCTGGCTTCAGGAATTCTGAATTCCTGACTGTTGAACTCTGATTCTTCTTTTCAGCTCTATCAACACCAGCCTTTTAACATTACGTTTGTGACAATGTGTTGACAAGAATTCCAACTCAAATTAATACTTGAGGTACTAAATTCTTCAATTCTTCTAAGAACTTCAAATTCCATCTCAAATTCCAACAATCTCCCCCTTTGGAATTGTTGCAACACTATTGGAACTTCAACACTGACTTGGAATCAATTCTGAATTCTGAAATACAACCATCCACTGTCAACAATCTCCCCCTAGCTTTCATAGCATAACATCTCTCCTTGTTATCATAGCATAACATCTCTCCCCTTTGACAACAAGTCCAAGGGACCAAACCGAGGAGCGAATAGGATATTCAATGAATGCATTGCTCCCCCTTTCAAGCATAACTCCTACGGTTTAGGAGAGTGAGTAACTCCTAACTTTTTTCCGGAGATACTCGAAGACTTTCATTGGGCAGAGGTTTCGTGAAAATATCAGCCACTTGCTCAGTTGTTGGAACATATTCCAACTTGACCTATCCATCAGCAACTTTATCTTTAAGAAAATGATAACGAATTGCTACATGCTTTGTTCGAGAGTGCTGAACAGGATTCTTAGATATATGAATTGCACTCGTGTTGTCACATAGGATCGGCGTAGGATCCGTTGTAGGAACTCCTAGATCAGAGAGCATTTGCCGCATCCATAACACTTGCGTACAACAAGTTGCCGCTGCAATATATTCCGCTTCCGCTGTCGAAAGGGATACTGAGTCTTGCTTCTTACTATGCCAAGCAACTAATCTTTCTCCAAGATAAAATGCGCCGCCGCTAGTACTCTTGCGAATCATCTACGCATCCAGCCCAATCGGCATCAGAATATGCAACAAGAGTGAAGGATTTGCCTTTGGATACCAGATACCAAGCTCCATAGTACCTTTCAGATATCGAAAGATTCTTTTCACTGCTGTAAGGTGCGTTTCAGTTGGTGCTGCTTGAAAACGTGCAACCATACATACTGCTTGTAGAAGATCTGGTCTTGTAGCAGTTAAGTAGAGCAAGCTTCCTATCATTGAGCGATAGGTGGTATGATCAACGGACGAGGCCTTATCATCTTTGCTAAGCTTCGTGTTCGTTGACATTGGTGTGCTCACTGGCTTGCTGTCTTCCATATTGAAACGTTTCAGCATTCTCCTTAATGTACTTCATTTGTGATATGAAGATGCCATGTTTCAGCTGCTGCACTTGTAAACCAAGAAAGAACTTTAGTTCTCCAAGCATCGACATCTCAAATTCTTTCTTCATCTCTTCAGCAAAATTCCTGCACATCTCCTCATCATTGCCACCAAAGATTATGTCATCAACATAAACAATGACAACCAGCTATTTGCTTAACTCAGTTTTGACATACAGATTGCTATCAACCATTCCTTTTCCAAAACCGATCTTGCGGAGATAGAGATCCAGCCTTGCATACCATGCCCTTGGCGCTTGTTTCAGTCCATAAAGAGCCTTTTTCAATTTGCACACTAGATCTGAATTTTTGCTGATGAGGAAAACCATCAGGTTGCTCAATATAGACCTCTTCTTCAAGTAAACCATTCAAGAAAGCTGACTTTACGTCCATCTGAAATACCTTGAAGGTTTTGTATGCTGCCAATGCAAGAAACATACGAATGGCTTCCAGACGAGCCACCGGTTGCAAAGGTCTCTTCAAAATCTATGCCTTCAACTTGAGCATAGCCTTTACAAACCAACCTTGCTTTGTTTTCTAATGACTTGACCATCTTCATTCAGCTTATTCCGAAAGACCCATTTAGTACCAATAACATTCTTATCAGTAGGTCTAGGAACAAGTTCCCATGTGGAGTTCTTCTCAATTTGCTCCAACTCCTCATGCATAGATTTCAACCAACTTTCATCGAGACTGGCTTCAGCCACAGTCTTGGGTTCGATGGTGGACACAAGTGAGTAATTGCAAACTACACTTTGTCGAGTTTGAACGCCTGCCTTAGGATCTCCAATGATTTGATCCTTAGGGTGTTGCTCTACCCAAGTGCTGTGCTTCTTAGGTGTAGTATCTTCTGAGTCATCCTTTGATTTCTCAGAATCATTAGATTCAGCCATCTCATCATCAATCTCACTCGAGTCCTCATAAACTGGACTGTCATTATGAGTTGCATTCTTTGGTTCAATATTCTCATCTATTCTCACATCAGCACTTTCTATGATTTTTCTGGTTCTTTTGTTAAGACACCTATATGCCTTGCTAGTAGAGGAGTAACCCAGAAATATACCTTCGTCAGCTCTTTCTTCAAATTTGCCCGGATTTTGTTCGAGCCGCTTGATGTAACACTTGCTGCCGAAGACTCTGAAGTGCTTGACTGTTGCTTTTCTTCCAAACCATAGCTCATAGGGAGTTTTGTCTTCATGTGGCCTGATCAAGCATCGATTTTGAATGTATACAGCCGTATGAATTGCCTCTTTTCAATACTTGTCAGCCATCTTGCTTTCACTTAGCATCGTACGAGCCATCTCTTGTACGGTGAGATTCTTCCGTTCCACAACTCCATTTTGCTGTGGAGTTCTAGGGGCTGAGTACTGTCTTTGAATGCCATGATGTTCACAATATTTAGTGAACTCTTCAGATGTGAACTCGCCTCCACGATCAGACCTTAAAATCTTGATACGTTTTTCCAATTGATTTCTGTGCTTTAAACACTTTAAAACGATCAAGTGCTTGATGCTTATGCTTAAGAAACAATACCCATGTCATACGAGTATAATCATCAATGCATAACATGAAATACTTATCTCCATTGGTGCTTTGAGTTCGCTTCGGTCCACAGAGATCAGTGTGCACTAGCTCAAGAGGTTTCTTGGAATGATGCTCCTTTGACTTGAACATAACCCTCGTTTGCTTTCCCTTTTGGCAAGAGTCGCAAATGGGATTGGAAGGCTTTTCAACTGTAGATATGCCTCTTACAGCCTTTGAATTGCAAATCTTTGACATGTTATCAAAGTTTAGATGCCCAAGGCGTTTGTGCCACAACCAACTTTCCTCTGTCTGACTCATCAAGCAGGTCTTTTCAACTCCATCTGACAATGTATAGAGATTTCCAGCAGTTCTTGATCCAGTTGCCACTGTTTTGCCGTTGCTACTCTTCTTGATGGCAAACCCATTCTTTGTGAAGATAACTTCGTGACCCTTGTCACAGATCTGGCTCACACTAAGCAGGTTGTGTCTCAATCCAGACACATATAAGACTTCTTCAGATCTGATCTTGTTTGCCATAAGCTGAATAACACCTTTTCCGCAGATTTTGGCACCATCATTGTTGCCAAACTTCACTGAACCGCCTTCATAGTGCTGTAATTTGATGAATTTCTCTTTATCACCAGTCATATGGCTTGAACAACCACTATCAAGGACCCATGGTGCTGTCTTCTTTTGTGCATTGAATGCCGTTTGCACAATGAGAGATTCTTTGGAATTACCATCCCTTTTCTTTGCCCTCCAAGCCTTAACTAACTTGGGTTTCTTTTCAACCTGAAATTGGTTAGCAATAGGCAACCTACAATCCCTAGCCAAGTGTCCATAATTATGACATATATAGCACTCAATTTTGTGGCTGTTAGGATTGAAAAAGGGTTCCTAGTTACAAATGGGCTGTTTCTAACATAGAATTTGCAATTAGCTCTTTTATGTCCAAACATATTACAATGAAAGCAAGAACCATAGAATTTGTATCTTCTTTGTGGCTGGTTAAACTTCATTACCTTTCTAACAGGAATGGACTCCTTTCTAGGTTGAGTGGGCTTCATAGAGTTAGAAGGTGCAGTGACTTGCTTCACAAACTCTTTCTTTTCAGGAGGTGCAATCTTAGAGGATTCACCTTTCTCAAATCCTAGACCAAATCTGAAGTGGGCAGGTCTTTGAACTTTCAGTAGTTCATTGAGTTTCATAGTCCCTTCAATCGCTTGGAGCGCTTTGAGTTTTTTTGCTATTTTCCAAATTTTCAGCCTTTGCTCTAGCGATCTCAGTTTCAAGTTTCATAGCCTCTTCCTTTTTGATACTTATTTGGTTTTCAAGGACTTCTACCATTCTTTTATATTCTTCTACTTGAGTTTTCAAAGCAATAATAGAACTTTCAGATTCATGGAGAAGTTTCAGATTTTTCTTACTTGTTTTGCGTTCCATGCTAAGCTCCTCAAGTGCGGCTATGAGTTCCTCTTCAAGATTGACTTCAGCCTCCTCTTCCTCTTCCGGATCTAGCTCTTCTTCTTCTTCAACAGTGACCATGAAGAGAGCTTCGGTTGATTCATCATCGTCTGAAGTTTCAGACGTGCTGTCATCTTGTTGACATAGAAAGTTTTTAGCTTTGCCTCTTTTTCTGAAATTTCTCTTTCCTTTACTCTTTTCAGCATAAGAGTCATTATCATTGTCTTCTTTTAGAGGACACTTCGCAGCAAAGTGACCAACACCTCCACAATTGAAGCATTTAAAGGGTAGCTTCCCTTTGTACTTGCCATTGCTTCCTTTCTTCAACTTTCTAACAAATTGAGCCTCAAGCTCATCAAAATCAGAATCAACATCATGACCAGCAGTCTCTTTTGCCTTTTTCTGAACTTTAAAGGCCGCTTCTTTATCAGATGAAGACGTCTTTCCTATGCGCATCTCATAGGCAGTTAGAGAACCATGTAATTCATCCATGGAAAATGCATTCAGATCTTTGGCTTCTTCGATGGCTGAGACTTTTGAATCAAACCGGGGAAGAAGAGATCTTAGAACCTTTTTGACGATGACCGGCTCTTTAATCTCCTCCCCTAGTCCACGAATGTCATTCGTGACTTCATTCACTCGTTGCATATACGAGTCAACATTCTCGCTTTCCTCCATGCGAAGAGACTCGAATTGAGAGCGATGAGTTTGCAATTTGGCTTCTTTAATCTTCTCATCACCTTCATGTATACTTTGCAACTTATCCCAAATTTCCTTGGCTGTTTTGCATGCAATTACTTTGACAAGCTCGCTGTCCACAAGGCCACTAAAGAGTGCATTCTGCGCCTTGGAGTCGTTGTCTGCCAACTTCTTCGATGCAGTATCATTGGGTACGGTGGCAGCATTGTAACCGACTCTGACAGCCTCCCAAACATCATAGCCAAGAGATTTGATGAAGGCTTGCATCCTAATCTTCCAAAAAGAGTAATTGGAACCATCAAACAGAGGTGCTTTCATATTCCCTGTATTGACTGCCATGTGATTTGACAAGAGATCACCCTTAGCGTATTAAACTGATCAAGGGAGCCTCGCTCTGATACCAATTGTTGGATATCGCGATCACTAAGAGGGGGGGGTGAATCAGTGATTTCTAAAAACAGGTCCAATTCAACAACAAAACAAGTCAAACCACACAATGACACCAGTTTTAACGTGGTTCACCAAAAGGCTACGTCCACGGATCAAAACCGTCCAAACACCGATTCGGTACAGGTCTGAATATATTTAGTCGCAACAACGACAAAGAGCACCAACCCTTAGTTTCAGATAGCACCAACTATCTAGGAAGCACCGACTCCCTTAGTTTCAGATAGCACCAACTATCTAGGAAGCACCGACTCCCTTTACAATTTATCTGCACCCAAAGATAGGATCACCAAACCCCAAACACCAAGCACCAACTTGATGTAACAACAGAATAGAAGATAAACTCTATCTACAGCCCTTCCCCTCTACAATTCTCTTTCTCTCAATCCCTTACAAATTGAAATTAAAGCATAAATAGAGAGACACTTAACTCATGGACGAATCACCATCTTCAAGAGCAATAATCTCGTCCACAATTGCTGTAGAAAGATGCAGCACAACAGCACACAGCAACACAGCACTCTCTTCTCTCTTCTTCTTCTCTCTTCTCTCTTCTCTTCTCTCTTCTCTCTGGTCGTTTTTTTTATGAACGACCCATACATGCCTTTATATAGGTTTTAGTAACCCTTAATTGTGTTCAAAACAGGCTACAATTCGTTTAGAAAGAGTCCCAAACAAATTAGATAAGAGTGCTGAATTTTCGTTGCAAAACTTCTGTTTCTGCGCAACTCTGATCCCGTGCTCGGTCGACATCCTTGCTTGCTCGGTCGACCGAAGACACTGTCTGGAATCAGACACTTATCGAGCTCGGTCGACATCCTGGGGTCCCGGTCGACCGAAGACACACTGTGTCACGAAAATAACTGAGAGGTGCCTGAATCTGTTTCTGCAGGTTTCTCTTTGCTCGGTCGACCGCATGGGGTGCCCGGTCGACCGAAGACTCTGCTTCAGGAATTCTGAATTCCTGACTGTTTGAACTCTGATTCTTCTTTTCAGCTCTATTCAACACCAGCCTTTTAACATTACGTTTGTGACAATGTGTTGACAAGAATTCCAACTCAAATTAATACTTGAGATACTAAATTCTTCAATTCTTCTAAGAACTTCAAATTCCATCTCAAATTCCAACATTACTAACCTTTTGGTGTTCCAAACAAGGAGAAAAGCTTGAAGAAGAAGGTTTCCTTGGCTCAAATCCTTTGAAAAATGCATCCTTGGAAAGCTTGGAAGGTGGGGAAGAAAGTTTGGAGATCATTCCCCCATTTAGCACCCAAGAAGAAAGCATAAATGAGGAGAGAGAGTGGCTGGAAAAAGGTTCCAGCCACAGCTGGAATAGTTACAGAGAATGGAAGAAGAAGAACAGGGTTCAGCCCCTTTTATAAAGTGGGCAAGTGGGTCCCAATGGGCCCCAAGGTTCAAGAGGCTGAAACTAACACTTGTGGGTCCCGGACGAAAATGACGAAGAAGACAAAATCGATCATCGAAATATCTAGTTTCCAAAAAGTATATTTTCCCCAAATTTTGAAATTTTTGAAATTCAAGTACAGATTTAGTGTGAAAGGTCAATTTTGCCCTTTTTCTCGAAAAACGTATTTTCTGATCGTCAAATCAAAATGGTCAAAACATGAAATTTTTTAAAATTAGTAAAATGAGTTAAAAGGAGTAAAAATTGTAATTTTTCCAAAATAAGAATAATCTCTCACAAAAATACAAATCATATGGTCCGAATCAAACCAAAGTCAACGGTCCTCAAAATCTCTAAGGCTATGAAAAATCTAGTCAAACTCAAAGACGAAGTCAAACCAAGTCTAATCTTGCTTAAAAAGCTACACCATGATTAAAACAATACTAAACAAAAGAACTGGGGGTCGGGGTCTTACATGGCCTACGCAAATCGAAAGTCCAACCAAATAGGCCCCTTCATTCATTTATACAAACACTTGCACACATAGAAAGAAATTGATTGAGTTTCTTACATTCTTACGAGATATATTTAAAAAATAATATAAACCATGATTAACTTCTTAAGCAAATTTATTATCATAAAAATTACATGTGAATGTGATTTCAAGCATACAAACAATAGGAAACATTTTTTTTAAAGAAAGAAAAAGACTAGAAGATCAAGCAAGAACTTTAGCCGTAGTGAGAACAATAGTTTCTAAAATTGTAACAGAGATGTAACAAAAAGCCTAGTCATGGGGACAAGCATATTTCAATAAAGATTAACCGGTTGAGACATTTCATCAAACACTTTGTGGGCATATGAGATGAATTCAAACTTATCCAAGATGTGGGGGGTTCTGTCATGTTCAATCTCTATTCCTTTTTTGGACTTGCATATCATTAAACAAACCAAGATCATCATCTTTTTATTTGAGTTTTTAAGTCATCCTCCAGACAGAGTCCATGCAGGTGATTATATGTTCTAAGGAAACCATTAATGAAAAAAGAAAAAAACCATGCAGTGCAAATTTCAAAAGAAGTATTGAAGACGAAGAAGAAAAGAGAAGTAAAAGAATTGAAGAAATATAAAGAGATATCTACCAGTCCATGCATGTGCTTGTTTCCGTCTGGATCAAAAGAACGTGGATTGCAGAGATCATTACCAAGAGGCATAGAGATTGGAAATGGCTTTGAAATTTCAATACATGGAGCAAATGGAAATGTTTCAACGCTTCTATGCATTGTATGGTCCGAAGCCAAGGCAGCCAGCGAAACTTTCATCATCTACCATTTCATAAAAGGTTGGAGTTGTTGCTTGATGTCATTGTCTTCCCACTCCAATGCTTCCCACCATGAACCAAAGCCTTCAATCTCCCTTAGTGCTGGTGCTACAATATCGGTGCCATTGGAGAGGAAGGAGAGACTCTTCAACTTGGGACATCCACTAATTCCAATAGTTTCTAGCGATGGCCATTCGAAATTAGAAAACCCTCGACAAATGCTAACCAATTCCGGTTGTACAAGTCTCCTGTTGCTCATCTCCATCAAAGATAGGAAAAATTTTGGGGAAGAAAAGAGAAGGAACGGTATGGGTGAATGAAATAAGGGATTTTTACCAAAAAAGTGTCCCTATACACAAATATGGCGGATTTAATCAGAAATACACGAAAATGCCCATTTTGGTGTTCGTAGAGTGATTTTTTACTCTTTTACCCTCCCTTTATCGAACGATATCGTTTTCAATCCCACCCTTTTACCATTAAACCATCAGAAGATTTTCTTCTCCTTTTTTCCCCAACGCTATGAAATTTGAAGTTCCAAAGCGCACCCAGAAAGAGATCGAAGATGAAATCCGCCGCGAACGCAGATACCAATCCATCGCCAACATCGCTGATAATTTCGACTCTTCACCATCTCCTCCGAAAACCCAACAACCCCAGAGTTCAAATCCCTTGGAACCCCTTATTCTGCTTCCCTCCCTTCCATCCCTAGAAAAGCCTCAAAATACTCCAAACCCCCTAAAAACCCTAAAAACCCCACAAACCCCCAAAACGATAGAAAACCTCAAAACCCGCAAAACCCTAGATCCCTGTAGAATCTTAAATCATCATCGTCCTCACATCCGGCCTTCCGCCGCCGCCCCCCCCACTCACAAAATCCCGGCGGAGGGGGCTACTGCGGCCGGCGTCGGGATCTCCATCAGTGAGAATGGGATTGCGTACCGAGTTCCAAATGCGCCGTTTGAGTTCCAGTACATCTACACGAAGACGCCCAAGGTGAAGCCGCTGGCGCTGAGGGAGCCGTACCTGCAGTTCGGGCCGAGGACGATGCCGTGGCCGTGGACTGGGCGGGGGCCGCTCCCAACGAGCAAGAAGAAGCTGCAGGAGTTTGATTCGTTTCGGTTGCCACGGCCTTATAAGAAGGGGGTGAAACCGGTGCAAGCGTCGGGGCCCTTTTTGCCGGGGTCAGGACCGAAGTATGTGATGTCGAGGGAGGAGATCATAGGAGAGCCGTTGACGAAGGAGGAAGTTAAGGATCTTATTAAAAGTTGCTTGAAAACAAGGAGGCAGTTGAATATGGGTGAGGTTTTGTGTTCTTTTTTATCAATTTATGTTTGTTTTTGTTCAAGTCTGATTGAATTGTTGCTATTAAGAGAAATGGGGTTCTAGCATTTTTAATTTTTTTTCTTAGTTTGGATTTTGTTGCTCTTTAATTTGTATTGTTCAAGCAACATGCATTTTTTGCTATTAAAAAAAGTAAAAGAAAAGCAACATGCTAAGCTGGCGAGCAGGGGTGGATCCAGGACTTCTAATCTGGGGGGGGGGGGGGGGGGGGCTGCACTTGAGTTACACTAAAAAAATAGCAACAATGTCTCACCAAAAACTATAAAAAATAGCAACAATATCCCACCAAAAACTATCTACGTACTATCTTCATAATTCATTTTCGACAAGCATCATACCAAAAGAGTGATCATTTTTATTATACTACTCAAAATCAACAAAAAAATGTCTTCACAATAGATCTTGACAAGTATGACAAAAGACAAACAAAAGTTAAAACATGACACTAGTGAAATCTTGACTTGCGTGGCTTCTTATCAAATTCATCTATTACCAACTCTATGTCGACTTCATTAGCAAACTCTTTTTCGATGTAAATAACCATGCAATCCGCGAGAAACTCGTCATCCATCTTGTTACGTAGTCGTGTTTTGACAAGTTTCATAGCTGAGAAGGCTCGTTCGACAGTCGCCGTGGAAACAGGAAGAGTCAAGACAAGACGAATCAATCTATCAATCAAATGATAAATAGTTGACTTTTCTGTTTCAATTAAAGCTTGACATAACTCAGAAATGGTAGACAATTTCTGAAAACGGGGAGGACGATGCACATCAAGCTTATAATGATGCAATGGACTTCTCAAAATATGTATCTCTTACTCCGTGAAGTCTTCACAATAAAACTTCTCAGCGAGCTTGCAAATATCATCAATATGAAAGTACTTAAAAGCATCTTTCGGGTCCAAAGCCGAACTAAGAGAAAGAAGCTCATTGCCTCCTCAGAGAATCTACTCTTCAACTCCAGCAACTGGAAATCTATTACATCATTGAAAATATCATCACGATAATGATGCTCAACTGTAATACAATCATTCTGTTGGCAAGAACGGCGTGTACCAATCATATGATGAGAACTCATATCAGGAATATCAATGTCATGTTTTCTGCAAAAAGAAATAACATCCTTAAGGAAGCTACCCCAACCTGTTTCTCTCAACTCTTGAAGAAGTTCATTCGTACTTGAGACTAAACCCATGGCATTTAGAATGTCTTGTGACTTTACTTGCAAAGCTTTACATAGTATATTTGTGATTCCCATAGTCTTATGCAATAAATGGAACATAAAGACAAATTCAAAATTTCTCATAGCAACATAAGAACCCTTAGCTTCTCCAAGCATAGTGTTACTAGACCCATTCTTCATGATGCTTTCAAGAACCGTGCAAGTCGCATCATACATCTCTATCAAGCTACAAACAGATTCATAGTGAGAGCTCCATCGAGTATCTCCAGCTCGCTGCAATGTGCGAACTTGATTAGCACCCCGTCCACTATCAAGCACACACTTGCCAACAAATTATCGATTTCTATTTTTCGAGCTTTCTCCAACTCTTTCTTCAGCTTAGGCGTAACATGGAGATTAACAATGGATGCCAACTTCGAAAAGAATAACCAAGCATCTGGAACATCTTTAGAAGCCGTAACTAATGCAAGTTGTAGTCGATGCGCAAAACAATGCACATAATATGCATAAGGACACTCCTTAAGAAATAGTGCTTGTAATCAATTCCATTGACCACGCATATTACTAGCACCATCATAACCCTGGCCTCTCATATTTCCAATAAGCAAATTCTTGTGAGCAAGAACATTGGAAATCTCTTCTTTCAAGGTTAAAGCAGAAGTGTCTTCAACACCAACAATAACAAAAAACCTTTCTCAAACAAAACTACCACGATCAACAAATCGTAGAATAATGGCCATTTGTTCTCTATGTGAATTATCTTGTGCATCATCCACAAGGATACAAAACTTTGCATCACCAACATCTTCGCGTATTTTCTTTCTAACATTTTCAGCAAATATATGCAAAAATGTTTTCTGAATACCATGTGAGGTATATTTGGCATTTCCTGGACAATCACCTATTATTTCGGCAACTTTCTTGTTCAACATTTTCGAAAACTCGAACATTGCAATGAAGTTTCCACAATTCTTGGATTCCTTCGATTCATCATGTCCTCTAAAAGGAAACCCTTGTAGTGCAAGCATCTGAATACATTGAATAACATTTTGGAGAAGCAACCGATTATTTGCAATTGCTTCTTTAGAAAGTGTATTGAAAACCCTATCTATATGTCGAGACGGATTCATTAGATTCTCACAATACATTGTCGCCGACCTATGTGGAGAACAAAGACCACCTTCATGTTTCAAAAAAGGACACTTCTTCCCATTGTTAACCTTCTTCCAATTCTGAAACCCATCAATGGTAAATACCGGATGCTTCGGGGGATTTGTTTCAAAGAGAAAGCAATAAAAACATTATGCTCTATCCTTGTGGAGTGAATATTCTAGCCAAGGGAATAGTTTGTACCAATTAGCGTTAAACCGTCGGCCTTGCTTTCCAAATATGGTCACCGGATAATCTTTTTCTTTCTCATGAGTAGGTCGACAAGGTCCCATTCTAAGATAAGCTACCCAAACTTCATCATGTTTGTTAAGCGGGTATTCATATATAGCAATGCATTTACTCGGATCACATTCAAATGAAGAACTGACATCAACTTCCATAGGTGCAACTTCTTGAGCTTTGGAAGAATGTTCAACTATGACTCTTTGGACTCGAGAAGAAGGTTCAACTCCTTCAATTTCAACAACTTGAACTTTGGTAGGACATCGCTCATCCTCATCAAGTTTTGAAATATCAGGAATAGATGTGGAAGTTTCGCCACTTTCAGATTTATCATCTTTTCTCTTATAGAACGATAGAAGAGTTATTGGTTTTTTGGGCACTTGATGATGCGACATTATAACCTAAGATAGTAAATAATCATCAATATACAATACATAAGACCGATTTTAATTTTTTTTTCCTAAGTTTTTTTTTCTTTTCATTTTCAACTCATAATGAAGTGATGAACAGAGTTACAGAGGTACTGTAAATGCCTAAATGGGATTATGGGAAACCCAATCCCATAACGTGGCAGGCTGGCAGCTTTTACTTACACAGAGAGCAAATCTTTCTCCACAACCACAAAGAATCAAGATGAAGAATAGAAAGAAACTACAAAACCTCCATTTCAGAAAACCATAAAAGAAGAACAAAAAAGCATAAAATGAACAAACCCATGTAATAAAAACACCCCAAATTCGTACCTAAGATCCGGAGGGCACAACCACAAAGAATCAAGATTGAAGAATAGAAAGAAACTACAAAACCTCCATTTCAGAAAACCATAAAAGAAGAACAAAAAACCAGAAAATGAACAAACCCATGTAATAAAAACACCCCAAATTCGTACCTGAGATCTGGAGGCAGAGAGAGAGTCGCCGGAGAGCATCGTTCTCGCCGGAGAGCGTCGTTCTCGCCGGAGAGAGTCGCTAGTAATGAATTTGCAAACCACTGAAACCAGCTACTTGGAGCGACGGAGGCATCCTTAATGTTAAAATGGGTGAAATGGGTGGGACTGAGAGAGTGAGAGGTAACAGAGAGACAGAGACAGAGAATAAGAAAAGGTTTTGACTTTTGAGACTTGAGTTGTGACTTGTGAGACCGGACCCCAAAATTGAAAAACTAGTTTTTTTGGGGGGGGCTGAAAGCTTGGGTGGGCTGCAGCCACCCCCGGCACCCCCTTGATTCGCCCCTGCTGGCGAGGGATGCAAGCTGTGAGTTAAGATTTCGTGGGTTCGAGTTTCCAATGTAATACCAATAAAAAAGGGTTTTTGTAATTTGAAAACTATGATAGCTTCTGTGTGTTTTTTCCTCTTTCGACGACGAATGTGTGTTATTTCTTGCTCGTGATGTTCATATTATTTGGCTGGCTATCCAAAGTCATTCTGCATAAGGAGTTGCTATGTTCATCCCTTTTTTTCATATCTGTTGAGATTGTTTTGCTGCTGTTGGACAGTGAAATTTTATTGTTCTGCTTAGTGTGTAAACCATAATGTTGGAGAATCAAGCAATGGAAAATGCAAGGGAAACTATCCCATTATGAAGGAAAAAGAAGTACGGAGGAAATCTTATGTGATAAGATTAAATACTCAGTAGCACAATGGGTGCAGATCAACCCTATTTTCAAAGACTATCTCATTGATGGAATTATGTTCAATTGGAAGGAGCTAGCTTTCTCATAAGCAGGGGTTAAGGCAGTCCTAGTATCCTTAGTCTTCTGGTTTTCCATGTAGCTGAGTAGCTTGTTATGTTTGGAGATTTAAAGATTGTACTTTTGCTTGTTTTTTCCTTTGGCCAGATCAGTATAATCCTTTTGTACTGATTTCTTTTCTGATTTTAATGAAAGTTACCATTCAAAAAAAAAAAAGAAAATGCAGGGAAAACAACAATTTTAAATCCCCTTCTACGTGCTATAGATTTGTTGTAATGATTAACATGCCATTCATCCAAAAAAAATAAAAAAAACAAGAAAAAGAGAGGAATTCATTAATTGTTAAGTGGTTTAAGTATCATCTCCAGAAATGAAGACTCAATTTTGTAGAACATTGCCTTAACTGAGTTCTAGTAATAGGTATCATCTTTCTCAGCCTATTCCAGTCTGCTTTAACCAGCTTTAACAGAGTTTTTCTTTTCTTATGAGCACCAGCTTTATTGTAGTTTACCGGGTATTAATGATGACAAGTTGTTATTGATTTTTTTGAAATGTTTTGAAGCTTGAACCTTAAACATGAGTTAGGTAAGTAACACATTTTACTTATATATATATATATTGTTTGTGATATATACGATTGGGTGCTGTGTTTTTGATGATTTCTCATTACCTTTTAGAGTTCTTTGGCATAAACAAAAGCATTCATTCCACTATTATTATCATTGGCTGGTTTATGATATCATCTCGCGTTGCAGGTACAGATGGATTAACACACAACATGTTAGACAATATCCATTCTTTATGCTAGTACTGATGTGATGAAGAAATTTCTATCCATTCAAGGATCAGACCACAAAGAATTTTCGTCAATGCTTCATAAAGCTTTGGAGGGTGCAGTCATACTGGAGTCCTTCCCAAAGACGACTGTTGACATTTTTGCATTGGTGTTGAAACTTTTATATTGATTTTGAATCTTGTTTTCCTGGTAGCATTGGCCTTCTGTATTTTGCTAAATTTGGTTGACAGTGGTAACGGAATTTGTTTTCACTGTGCTGCTAATAAGATGTTGTGCACATGATCAGAAAATTGCTCAAAAGTGAAATGTTAGACTGCCAGCATTTTCTATTGATAAAGATAGCTTTCAGCTGATGGCAGAAACTGGTACCAATTTAAATAGAGTAGAGGATGAGAATTACTTTCACCACTATATTTTTCTCTAGATTTTCTTCTCATGTATAAGGATGAGCGGATCTTAGAGTTCTAAATAAGGAAGAGGATGAGAATTAATTTCACCATTACATTTAAATAAAGCCAGTGAAGTTCACGATATCTTCTCTTGAATGATAGCTTGCAAACACAATAATCACTTAAAAGTGGCCACCCAATGGTTTCCAACAGTACATACTCTATGGACTTAAACTCAAAAAAAGGAAACAGGTCAAAGAAGAATGGAGACAACCACACTAACTACATGCAAGTGGTCAACCAGGGGTTTGCATACACATACACTAAGAAAGAGGGTTTGCATACACAGACAAAATTAGTAAAAAAAGGTGGAACATCACAGTACAAAATTACAAAGACATGATGGGTATCATCTGTCACCGACCATAAAAAAAATGACTAGGAAACAAAAGAATAGGGGATAAATCAGTGTATTAAGGTAAAATCATAGGCCCAACATTATATGAACTTGAATTCCTACTCATACGAATTTGAATTTTGTGCCCGACATTGTTTTTTGATAACGATATCGTTACCATCATTTATAGTTTCTTCATCTATTTCTTGTGTCCAACAAGAAAATAATGGTGACTTTAAATTGAGATGCATAAACAATAAGAAAGACTCACGATTTCACTCAAAATCTAGTTTTCAAAAAATTCTGATAATGATATTGTAGGTGCAGAAAATAATGACCCACAATAAGGAGGTGCCTTAGAGGACTTATCCGAGAAGATGATGACTGGGAATGACTGGATACCGTCCGAAAGCCTGAAAGAGAAGAGCAAACGATCAAAGGACACTGGCCTGGGCGGCGCAAGGCTCTCCGATGCCAAAGTCAGTGTGGGAACTGGAACAATGGAAGGAGAGGGAGAAGAGAGGCAGAGTAACTGTTCTCTGAGTTATCTTGTGCGTACCTTTGATGGTGGTTTGAGCCTCTATTTATAGAGTTTGGAACGTATCTTTGGGAGATATCGTGGTGTGGGTCCCGTGATTCGACTGGGAAGTCACGATCAACCCATATTGCATTAATTGCGGTCCAATCCAGCCCACTCTGCATTAAATGCGTGTCGGATCAGCCCACGTCGCATTTAAAGCGCGTCTTGTTGGGCCAGATCGTGTTGGACGCCTTTGGCGGTAGGGGATCGTGGGATCTGCCCTCGGGCCTTGCCCTGATGTGGCCTTAGCCGCTGGATGCCGCCCTGTCAGGGATCTGGCGAAGATTGTGGGCGGCTGGATGTCGTGTCTGTCCCACTAGCTCGTGCCCCTATCCCTCCACGTGCCTGGTGACGTGGGGGAAGAGGGGCGCATGTGGAGACTCTTTCTTGGTTCGGCTTCCATCCCGGCTTCTTCAGCCGAGGTGGAGCTTTTTGCCGAGATGGCACCCGGGGTGGACCAGTTCGGCGCTAGTGGCCCGGAGATGCTTGACTTCGGCCGAGGCCTCTGTTTTGGTAGCCGGGGTGAGATCGGTGCCACGTGGATGGCACGTGAGAATGCTTAGCCTCATCTGATGGCTGTGATTAGCGTAATCCTGTGGCTCTGGAAATCTCCCCACACAATTGCCCCCTAGCTTTTGACCTCTTAAGCGTACTAGCCTTTAGAGGTTGAAAGCTAGAAGAATCCGTTTGGGGATGCGGCGATCATTGCCTGGTGTCGCTCCAACTGTCCTGAAGCAATAAACGCTCTGTCCTGTCTGTACTGGGAAGCGAGTCGACGGCTACACGTGTCGCCTCTTCACTGATTGCGGTGTCTTTTTGATGGAACGGGCGCGGATCGCGAAGTCCGTCCTTTCGAATTTCGAAAGCAGCGTGCGCCGAGGGTTTCTTCTCCATAAAAAGGGTCGTCTTCTTCCCTTCTTGTTTCTGATTTCTTTTCGCCTTTGCCTTCTCCTCCGATTTCTGCTCCTGCTCCTGCAGCCGAAAGTGCCCCAGTTGGAGCTCCTGCAGTGGTTCCTGCTCCGGAAGATGCTCCAGCTGCCCCGGTCTTGAGCGGTGCCCCGGTCGCCAGTGATGCTTCTGCCGTGCCTCAGGGTGAGGCCTCTTCTGCCCCTGGAGCAAATGAGGCTCTGGTCGAAGAATCTCCTGCCAGCGACACTCCCAGCAAGGTCGCGGTTTCGGCCGAATCCACTGGTCCAGCAGATTCGGTGATCGACCTAGTGGAGTCGCCGAAGCCACAGTAGCCGGGCTCCTCTTTATTTGTCTTTCTGTATGTAAGGTTTTTGCTTCATTTTCTGTTTTCAGAGGACTGCGATCCTCCTTTTTGTACTTTGCTTTCTGTTCTGTAACTTCTGTAACGAAGCTGTTTACAATGAATGAAAAGGAGTTCTATGATCACCCAAACTGTGTACAATGCTTTTGAGTTCTTTCTTACTTTCCTTGCACTGTTATGGAACACTTGTGTTTTTGTGCTGCTTTTCTGTGTTTGAGTGATGGCACAGCTCTTTTCTTTTTTGAAGACTGACTTTGGCCGAAATGGCTGGCTTTGGCCGAAATGGCTGGCCTTGCGCCGAGTTGGATCCATACCTTGGCCGAATTGCCTTGCGCCGGGGTAGATCCATCGTTCCGCTGGACTCGGCGAAGCGAGAGTGAGTGCGGCTATGGCCTTCTGAGGGGTGTATGAACCCGGATTTCAGGAATCTGACCTTTGCCGAAATGACTGACCTTGGCCGAACTGCCTTGCGTCAAGGTGTGAGGGGTTTATGAACCCGGACTTTAGGAAACGGCTGAGTGTAGGGACTCCAGACCATTCCCAGGGCGGTAGACCCTTGTAGAGTGGGATGAAGCCCTGATTTTAGGAATTCGGCCGAGTGTCCGAACTCGAGGCCTTTTCCAGGGCTGTTAACCCTTGTAGATGGGTGAAGACCCTGAGTTTAGGAATTGGCCGAGTGTCCGAACTCGAGGCCTTTTCCAGGGCTGTTAACCCTTGTAGATGGGTGAAGACCCTGAGTTTAGGAATTGGCCGAGTGTCCGAACTCGAGGCCTTTTCCAGGGCTGTTAACCCTTGAGTGTGTTCCAAACACGGGGACTTTAGGAAAGGCTGAGTGTAGGAACTCCAGGCCATTTCCAGGGCGTATGTACCCAAAGTGTGTCCAAGACACGGGGGCTTTTAGGAAAGGCTGAGTGTAGGAACTCCAGGCCATTTCCAGGGCGTATGTACCCAAAGTGTGTCCAAGACACGGGGGCTTTTAGGAAAGGCTGAGTGTAGGAACTCCAGGCCATTTCCAAGGCGTAGAGCCTTCATTGTGTTCAAAACACGGGGCTTTAGGAAAGGCTGAGTGTAAGAACTCCAGGCCATTTCCAGGGCGTAGAGCCTTGATTGTGTTCAAAACACGGGGCTTTAGGAAAGGCTGAGTGTAAGAACTCCAGGCCATTTCCAGGGCGTAGAGCCTTGATTGTGTTCAAAACACGGGGCTTTAGGAAAGGCTGAGTGTAAGAACTCCAGGCCATTTCCAGGGCGTAGAGCCTATGCTGCCGGAGTCGACCAGAGAGAGATGACAGATTGCCCTTGGCCGAAATGGCTGGCCTTGGCCGAGACGAGCTGCTTGTGCGCCGAAGTGGAGTCGTCATTCCGGCTGTGGAAGCGTGAGCTCGGCAATGATCCTTGAGTGGTGTAAAAACCCAGACTTTAGGAATCCGGCCGAGTGTCCGAACTTTAGGCCTTCTCCAGGGTCCAGGACCCTGAGCTTTAGGAAACGACCGAGTTTGGACTCGAGGCCTTTTCCAGGGCGGTAGACCCGGAGCTTTAGGAAACGACCGAGTGTGGACTCGAGGCCTTTTCCAGGGCGTTGGACCCTTGTAGCCGAAGTCGATCAAAGAGAGATGACAGATTGATGACGGGGCGAAAGCTATTTCCATTGATTCAGAGATTCATTACATCTTTTAGAAATTGAATTTCTTGGGATACAGATGGATACAGAGGACGCCAGATGGATCACGTAATGATCTTCTCCGAATCCTCACTGTCTGGAACCTGGGCTGCGCTCTGGTGAACTCGGCCCTCGCTGCCGCCAGCATCTCCTGCCTCAACGAACTCTGGAATGTGGCCCTCTTCGGCCAGCTTCTCCAGATACCACTGCAGAGAGTTGCAGTCTTCGGTCCTGTGCCCGTTGCCCCTATGGAAGGAGCAGTAGAGCTTGCTTCGGGCGCCTGAGGTGGGCTCATTCAGCATGGGCGGAGGGTACTTGAAGAACGGCTTGGACCTGATCTTGGTCAGGATGCGGTAGATCGGCTCCTTGAAGACGACGTTGACGCTCTGACTGGCGCTGGAGGGAGGTCTGGGCTTCCAGGTGCCCCCAGACCTGGACGACGAAGGCTTCGCCGAACTGGAGACCCAGGCCTGCTCGGGCTCCTGCTTCTGGGAGGGCCTCCCGCCTCCCCGCCGAGGCTGGCTACTCTTCTGCTCGGGCTCCGGATGCCCGCCCTGATCTCTAGCTCGGATCTCGTCTTCCTCCTGGGCGATGAAGCGCTTCACCCGGGACATCAACTCTGGCATGGATTCTGGGGGGTTCCCGTCCAAGTCCTTCCGCAAGTCGTTGCCGGGGATCAGGGCATGCTGGAAGGCGTAGATTGCTATCCCTTCCCTCGTGCCCTCGATCTGGCTGTAAACCGCCCAGAATCGCTGGGCGAACTTGGCGAGGGTTTCGCCCTGCTTCATTCTCAGGGCAAGGAGGTCCCCTTCCTTCTTGGGGACGACGGTGTAGGCTTGGAACTTCTTCAGGAAGGAGAGCTGGAGCTCCTTCCAACTGGAAACCGACTGCTCCGGGAGAGAGCAGAACCACTTCAGGGGGAGGTCACCCAAACTGGAGGAGAAGATTTTGCAGTTTAGGTGACCCTCGTTCCCCCAGATGGACATCTTCTGGGAGAAGTGTCGGAGGTGTGCGGATGGGTCGGACAATCCGTCATAGGGGACGAATCGCGGGACGGAGAACTTTCTGGGCAAGGGGGTGCACTCGATCTCTTTTGTGAAGGGCGAGCCCCCCAGATCAGTGTGACCACAGATCTGCTTCTGGTCCCGCATGTCCAGGTTGTGCTGGAGAGCCAATCTGACACGTTTGTCAAATCGCTCTTGCTCATCGTCCTTCTCTGGAGTCTGAGCTCTGGGCTTTCGCTTGGGATGGCTCGGGCTACGACGGCTATGAGTTCGGCCGTCGCGGCTATGGTGACTTCGGCTGTTGCTCGAGCCTTCGTCACGGATCTGGCTCCGTTTCTGGTCCAGATGATTTCTGAGGTCCTCGCAGGGGAGGCTGGGGTGCCCTGCTGGGGGCGTCCCTCTTTTTCCCTTGAGGCTCAGAGACTTGCCTCAAGGAGGCAGTTTGTGCTGCCCTCAGCTGCTGTTGGAGCTGCTGGAGCTCTCGGACTAACCGCTCCTGCTTCTGGAGAAGAGCGTCTTGGGCTGCGACGTCTCCTCCAGCGGCTGGAGGTTGATCGCGGCGCGTCTCCTCTACGGCAACAGCTTTATCTTTGCGGGGACGCTCGCGCCGGTGCTCGTCGCGTCGGGGTGGCACGGTTTCGTCCGCTGAGAGCGAGGCCTCGACTCCCTCTTGGAAGGGGATCTCGACAAAGAGTTGGGAGCCCAGGCGGCCCTCGCCTGCGGATGTGCCTTGGACCGTTCGGGACCGTCCCTGAGGAGGGACGTCCGTCGACGGTTCTAGCCGCTCGAGGATTGCCCTCGAGGACTCTCCGCCCTTCTTAGCTTTCGGTGGCATGGCTTCTGAGAGACGAGGTTTAGAAGGTTGGGAAGGTTGGGATATTACTTTCCCACAGACGGCGCCAATTGTAGGTGCAGAAAATAATGACCCACAATAAGGAGGTGCCTTAGAGGACTTATCCGAGAAGATGATGACTGGGAATGACTGGATACCGTCCGAAAGCCTGAAAGAGAAGAGCAAACGATCAAAGGACCCTGGCCTGGGCGGCGCAAGGCTCTCCGATGCCAAAGTCAGTGTGGGAACTGGAACAATGGAAGGAGAGGGAGAAGAGAGGCAGAGTAGCTGTTCTCTGAGTTATCTTGTGCGTACCTTTGATGGTGGTTTGAGCCTCTATTTATAGAGTTTGGAACGTATCTTTAGGAGATATCGTGGTGTGGGTCCCGTGATTCGACTGGGAAGTCACGATCAGCCCATATTGCATTAATTGCGGTCCAATCCAGCCCACTCTGCATTAAATGCGTGTCGGATCAGCCCACGTCGCATTTAACGCGCGTCTTGGTTGGCCAGATCGTGTTGGACGCCTTTGGCGGTAGGGGATCGTGGGATCTGCCCTCGGGCCTTGCCCTGATGGGCCTTTAGCCGCTAGATGCCGCCCTGTCAGGGATCTGGCGAAGATTGGGGCGGCTGGACTGTCGTGTCTGTCCCATAGATCGTGACCCTATCCCTCACGTGCCTCGGTGACGTGGGGGAAGAGGGGCGCATGTGGAGACTCTTTTCTTGGTTCGGCTTCCATCCCGGCCTTCTTCAGCCGAGGGTGGAGCTTTCTGCCGAGTATGGCAACCGGGGTGGACCAGTTTGGCGCTAGTGGCCCGGAGATGCTTGACTTCGGCCGAGGCCTCTGTCCTGGTAGCCGGGGTGAGATCAGTGCCACGTGGATGGCACGTTGGATGCTTCGCCTATTGTATGGCTGTGATTAGCGTAATCCTGTGGCTCTGGAAATCTCCCCACACAATGTTATTCAACACAATCATCTCCTAAACTAAGCCTTGATTGGACAAAGCCCAAGGCTACCTTTTAAAAAAAATACAATTCAAGTACTAGAAATAGAATCCTAGAACTAGAAGAGAGAAAGAGGGCAGAGAGGAGAGAGGGGGGGATGTCCTCGCCTAAGAGAGGCATCGTGGGACGTCCCCCGATGGGCTCCTTTTATAAATCTTTTCTCTCTTTTGGGTTCAGTTGTTTCCATCTTGGATTCTATCAAGCTTGGCTTGCACTCCAAGCAATCCTCCTATCTTAGGAATGGTTTGAGATTTGAGTTGTTCTCCTTCCAATCTCAGCTTTCTATGGTGCAACACCTTCCACCGGGCCCCATCAGAGATCTCTATGTCACTAAGAGAAAGAATTTCCAAAACTCAAGATTTTGTGGAGATGGTGGCAAGCACCTTGTGGGACGCCCAAGGGGAGATGTGGGCCCCCTATTGGACGTCCAACCTTCCTTGGAATTTGTTCTTGATTAGCTTCTTTATCTCTTTCCAATTTGAACTGATCTCCTCCTTGGTTTAGAACTCTATCTCTCTAGATTTGAATTTTTTCAAATCTTCTTGCGAGATCTTTCCATCTAAAACTCTATCTCTTTCCTCATCCATAAATCTTCTACTAGAGTTTGAAATATTGGATAGAAGGGAAGAGATTTCTCGATGTAGGAAAGATGGATGCGAATGTATCTTAAAAATCTTGGAAACTTTGAATGCAACAAAGTAGACCCCACCTTCCCTTCGGCGTGCACCTTGGGATTCACGCCCACTGTGGGGCCACTTATTTTTTTCCTTTTTCTTCCTTTAATTCTTCTCTTCTTAATCTCTCTCCAAGTGGGCCCCCATGTTATGTTAGTTCCCTACAAAGACAAAACCAATAATTCAATGATAATTAATTATGCATGTTCCAAATCAAAAGGCCTAATTGATGTGACCCTAGGGTGATGCACACCATTAATTTCATAAAATTCATGCAAGATTAGTGATTTTGGATAATTTTGACTAAAATTCAAAACTGTGGTGCTCCTTTGCATGAAATCATGAAATTCTTTGAAATTGAATGCAATTAGCATTAATTAACTCCACAATCCTACATAAAATGATGAATTAAAGTGAGATTTTGTGAACTTATCATGATGGTCCACCCGTTTCACTCAGCGGTCCTCTGCTTGAGGGTTGTTTTGACCCTATTTTCTTGGAATTTAATTATTAACTTTTTTAATAACTTTTGGACCTTGCATGTTACGTGGAGCCTAAACACGACCAAACTTCACCACTTTGACATAAACCAAGCCTCTCGGTTGTTTGAACTCTCCAATAGCAGATTGGTCGTTGAGTTACAAACCCGTTCACCACTTCACTTTTATGGCTAAGTTGTGGACATCCTACGGGCCTAGTTGGAGATTATTTAGGCTACTAAATAGATGGAAAAAACAAGTAACTAATCTCCTTTGATTTGGGGGACTTTTAACTTAGAATTAGGTCGATCCTTGTACCATGAACCTGACTAACATCGATCACACTTAAGACTTGTGGGGAGTAATGTGTTGAGCTAACACTCACTCCTTGAATTACCCGGAAGCATGTGAAGCATGGTAATGTGTTGATCCTCACAGCCAAACAGCTTACTCTTCGTCAATGAATTAAGTAAGAGGGAGGGAACAATTAAGAAGCGGCTGTTGGATTAAGCCTTAAGCACAACATGTACTTAAAGCATTAAACACTAAAGCGAAGAACCCAATTTTCATAATATTTGAAGGATCCAACCTGAAGAATCCAGATATGAGCCCTTTTGAATCTCTAACTGAAACGAGACACATTTAAGAAAAAACTGTAAAAGAGATTACAATTAACTGGGAATCTCAGATAATTGTTGTTTAAAGCAAAAGCCCGTGCTAATATGCACACAGACGAGATAAAATAGTGATGGGTTTTACAGTATTTCTTTCAAGCTTGAAAACAAACATTTGATATGCATATAAAAACAAAACATTACAATATCTACTCTGGATGACATTGATTAGAGATTGCTATAATGGATCAGCGCCATACATTTGACTAGTAGTTGATCAAATCTAAATCAATTAAGAAATAAAAAGATGAAATGCATGAGCAAACCAGAATAGAGATTGATGGGGTATTTGCAAAGACAGAGAGAGTTGTATGAACTAACAGCCCAATGAGACCCAAATCTGAAATCAATGACTCCAAACCAATACCCAAATGAAAAACCCATCTATGAAATTAGTACATTAATCTCTAACCCAATACTGAAAATGTGCAGCATAGACACATCCATAAACTGAAGAAGTAAAATAAAAATTAATGAGGAATAGAATAACCATAGTACATCACATCCTTGTAAAATCCAAATATTAAAAGAAAATGAAAGAAAGGGAAGGAGGAACACTTCATTAGCACTACTCAAGGCATGCAAGAAAGAAAATGGATTAGAAGAACCCAACTCCTTGAGTTCATCGGCTACAAATGAGAACTGACATGGTTTACTACAAATGTTTTCCCACCCAATTGCACTAAGAGTCACCCCCTCAATGAGTACATTTCCTGTAAAGATACTCAAACATACCATGCTTCTCTAATTGCCAAAACATAATCTCCAACCGGCTCAATATATACCCACCAGCATAGAGAAGGCATTAACATACTCTGCAAGATCCATAAAACACCCCCGACTAAAATTCTTGGCTTACCTCTGGCTGCTCCATCAATGTAAAATTTCAAGCTCTGGGGAGACAACAATCATTTAACCACTGCACTCAATTTGATCAGGCCATCAATGATCTAAATATAATTCATCAATCTTTGGTCATGACATCATGGATGGCCAGACTGGTACTTGAATCCCAAAGCGGATGATTCAGAGAGAGGGGCATGTGCGAGAGAGGGAGGGAGAGAAAAATTTGAAATTATTTGGGGAGTACTTATTTTTTTTTACAAACACAAAAAAAAATTGTATGGTGATTATCACCATGCCATTCAGCAGTAGAAAACATCGAGATTTTTTTCGTGTTCATACGTGTCACACCCCCAAAAGTGAAACCGGGGTTAATGCGTGAGATTAGGGCTAATTAAAATTTTTCAACATAGATAACAACACTTAGCCCCAATCGTGTCCCATAGGATCGAAGTTCGCGGTGAGGTATAAATATTTCCTCGGTAGCCATAAAACACAGCGGAACATCATGATTAACAAATGGTACGATATAACATTTCAGAGTATGCACAGAGTATGGAAGTTTAGGTGGGTTTGGGTCAGGTCCGGTTTTGGGTTGGGTTCGAGGGTCCAGATCGGAATGCAACAGAAGGACAAGGTCTGGGAAATTAGGTAATCTACCCGATGGTGCCAAAATCTCGAAAAGCGAAAAATACTAAAAAGTCCTCGGAACTTTCCGGAAATAGACACACACACCCCTACTGTACCCAAACGGGCTCGGATCTCAACCCAACTTCGCATGCGCGATCCTAATGAATAATCGGACCTATTTGGCTTATAAACGAGCTTAATTAGCTAAAATCACAATTAACTAAACTAATTACAACCTTGGAATTCTGGGATGTTACATCCTTCCCTCCTTAGAACATTTGGTCCTCCAAATGACTAAATCTATCAAAGGTAAAGGATTTGGTTACTCTAGCTAAACCCGACCTCTGAAGTCTAAAGGTGACAAGCTGCGGTAAAACTCAAGATAGTGCTCAAGCTACTTGCAATCTGACCCACAATCTGCTCACAACTCCATGGCTCTGTCTGACATCAGCGAGACCGACTTACCTTGCAGTCTAACCCGTTCTGAATCCTGTACCTTTCAATCTGATCCCTTCTTAATATACTTCTGAGCCAAACATCCACAAGAGTTAGCATCTTCATCAGTGATACGTGTTCTGACTTGGTACAACCACTCGAATACTGTCATTGTCATTCGTAGGCCGTAATTTTGAAGGTTTCTGGTGCCCTACTATCTCTGTCTTCGTGCTATCCCACCAGTAGTGACTCCGTAGGTTATGGTACATCTGACACACATAATCTGCCTTGACAAAACAACACACCCTCCACGAATCTGAACTCTGATCTACTTGCAATCTTCTCTATCATCTTGACCAACTCTAGGTCATTCCTCTTATTGTCCTTGATTCTGCCCAAAATGTCTGCTCTCATCGTAACATGCTATCAATCACTCACTCACTAGCTGATATCTCTGCTCAGTGCATCTGCCTATGTTGTCTCAATTTTAAATCCTCCTTGGAAAACAAGTACTATAAATTTCTATGCTTTGAGTTCAAATCTCTCACCATACAGTTGTGCATTCACATCTCTAGAGCTAAAACCACTGTTGAAATCTCCAAGTCGTGGTCAATGTATCTCTTTTCATGCTCTTTCAACTGTCTAAACACATAGGTTGTTACTTTTCCCGTTCTGCATCAGCACCAATCTCAATAAAATCCCAAAAACACTAGCAAAATCCACAAGACTGTTTCTCTTATCAATAAAGTCCGTAGTCAACCTCTACTTCGGCTGCTCGAAACAGATGTCACACTGCTCTAACCATACCATCAAAACATCTTACCTTGTCAACTTATTCAACTGGCTGCAATTGTAGAAAATTCCTTCACAAACTATCTGTAATATCCTGCCCATTCTAAGAAACTTCTGATTTCTTACACTGTCTTCGGCTTTCCCAACTGACCACTGCTTCCACTTACGCTGGATCTACTGCTTGTCGTTCTTTTTCACAAAAGAATCTGTGCACCTCATGGTGATACACTTGGTTTCACAAAACTTCTGTCTAACATATCCTGCAACTGTGCTTCCAATTTCCTCAATTATGCTGGAGTCTTGCGGTACAAGATCTTGGATATCAGTGTCGTCCCTGACACAAGCTCAATAGTGAAGTCAATCTTTATATTCGGCGACAAATCCATTATCTCCTCCTGAAAGACATCCGGGAATTCACATATCATAGGTATACCTTAACCTTCACACCCACTTCGAATCAACCTGTCCGATCTCAAAGCTGAAATGACTCTGGTACATAGGCTTCCTCTGTACTACAAACTGATCATCGGTCACCTGCAACTATAAGAATCTCAATCCAACTCCAAAAGCATATCATAAAATTGTCGGTAATATCTGTAGTCAATCTCTTCCTCAAAACTAATCTCACACTTGTCTAACTACACAAAATATAACTTACCTGATCAATTCTGCCAACGAATCTGCACTTGGAGAAAACCCTGAACAAATCATCTACTGAAGCTTGCTAATCTGAGAAAACTCTGAATCTCTAACACTGACATGGAACTGAACATCGAGAACAACTCTAACTCCAACAACATCTGCTACAAAACCCTCTTCAGAAAACTGGAAAAGTCTCAAGACGGTTGCAACTCCTCGAACAAACCAAAGAAAGAAACTAACTAAAACTAAGAAACTCTAATGCTAGCACAACTACGGTACTGAAACCACAAACAGTGGGTAATGAGACATCACATTCTCTCCCCTCTAACAAGGAATTTGGTCCCCAAATTCATTTCTATAAGAGAAATTACTAAACACCTATTGGACTAACAAACAATACTATAGGATCCATACACAAATAGTATATATACCAACTACCGAATCGAATTTCTCACACGCGTCCTCTTGTTTCTAGTAGATTTTATTTCTAAAAATGTGCCCACTCTGATACCAACTTGTCACGCCCCCAAAAGTGAAACCGGGGTTAATGCGTGAGATTAGGCCTAATTAAAATTTTTCAACATAGATAACAACACTTAGCCCCAATCGTGTCCCATAGGATCGAAGTCCGTGGTGAGGTATAAATATTTCCTCGGTAGCCATAAAACACAGCGGAACATCATGATTAACAAATGGTACGATAAACATTTCATAGTATGCACATCCTTCTTTTCTATAAATTAAGTTTAGCAAAAGGTAACAAAAGTATATTAATTAATGGCTTCTATCAAAACCTAAGCCAAAAGAAAATAAATATAAACTAACCAAGGTATAAAGGCACTCGTGTGCTGGTCACGACGACAATACCGTCGACACACAACTCGTACTCGCCATCAGGCTAAACTACCTGAAGCAATGCCTCCACTTTCCCAAAGGGTAAATCTACTCGGTACCTATGCACCAAGAGTAGCATCGTCAACACGACGGATGGCAAGCAATATATATATATATATATATAAATGACAACAAGATATGCATATCAAATCAGAGTAGACAAGAGACAAGATCAATAGAAACATATGCATTTCAGACATAAGAAATACATAGTATACGAGTCATAAACAATCTAATATAAACATCTAGCAAGATAGGCGGTCCACATCAGCTAATTACCACGGGGATATTGCCCTTTCATGCTCATATTGAGTTGTGGTGGGGAAACCAAGGCACATGATATACCTGGCAACAAGGCACAGGGTTAAAAGCCTTGCAACAAGGCACGAGTGTGAACTCGGCAACAAGGCACGGGAATGACCCGGCAAACAAGCAAGATATCAAGTAACAAGTCGTACTGCGCAGACGTTCATCAAGGTCCTCACACAGATGGTGCCCCATCTGTGTTGGACGATATACAGCTAAGTGGTGCCTGACACAAGGATTTCTAGACAAACAATAGTGAGGGGCTAGGCTTTCTTGCGTGAACAAGATTCATTAATCAAGGAGAGATTACTTTCCATTTTATCAAATCAAGATCAAGACAATACAAGCAAGCTTCTTCAATATCAACACCATCAATTTATCAATACCATAAGTAGTCCTCATCAAGCTTTTACAATCAAAGCCGCCTAACCTCAACACTTCCATCAATCATTAAGAACAAGGTAAACAAGACAATAAAAGGATCCTAGGTCATCATCTAGGTTCATCAAGTAATCCCAAGTAAAAACAAGGTAAACGAGGCTAGAGAACATGTACAAACATGTAGATAAGTACCAGACGGTACAGTTCGGAATCAGAAGCGATAAACAATTCAATCCTAGGTACAATGTTATTACCGTAGTCTCGTACAACTCTATTCAGTCAACGAAAGGAATAAGGTTCGGATACCCGAACAAACAATCTTCGTGCATAGATATAAAAGAGGGTATCCCGTTATCCCGTACCGTTCAAGATTGATATAAGTTGAAAAACCGAGAAAACATGAATAACGACGAGAAAATGCATGCCCAAAACATTCCTCGTATCAAGTCAAATGAGTCCAAAAAGGTAGCCAAGGTTCCATACAAGTCCAATAGAAAAAGAGGTCAAAAGGACCCTTCAAAAGGTTCCCAGCAGTTGTCCAGGTCGACCCCGCCATTGGTCGGTCGACCCCCCACAAGGAAGGTTCGGTCGACCGAAAGGTCAACCTCCTTCATGCCCGGTCGACCGAGCCCATGGCCGGTCGACCGGCAGTTGTAAGCCATAAATAGGAACAATAAAATGATCAGGTGCTGGGCGCACCTGGTCCTGTGTCTTCGGTCGACCGAGCCCCCTGGCCTATCGACCGAGTACACTACAACTACAGAACACCAGTTCTGTAACTGATGTGAAATGGTCCAATCCCTATCCCATAATCCCTGAACTTGTTCCATAACATTTCAAGGATAAAACCACATCAATTCAGGTTCCATAAACCTATCAATCTATCCATTTCATTTCCAATCCAATTCATTAAACAATTAACCCAAATTATCATGTTTTCAATCAAAGTTTATCAAGATTAGAGCATTGGGTTATCTAGACATATTCAATCATCATTTCAAGGAAGAAACAACATATCAAAGCATAAACATATAGATTAACTTGCCTTTGGTTGAAAATGCCCAAATCCACAAATCCTAGCTCAAAGCCCAACAAACCAAACCTAAGGGATAATTAGCAAAGTAAAAACTAAATTAAAACATAAATCAATGGGAAGCTCTAAGCTACTAAACACACTACTACAACCCAAAGTATATTAACCCAATTCTAAGGGGAAGAAGAGCTTACCAAACAAATGGGTGGATGAAGTGGTGGCTTGCAAATTGGAGATAGGGAGCTCGCGGGGTCCACACGAAGAAGATGGTGATCATTGGAGGTTGATGGGGCTGCCTTTGCAGTCCATTCCAGCAAGATGGGTGAAAGAGATTGAGAAAAGAGAGAAAAGAATTGAAATTGAGATGGGGAGGTTGTGGGGCCCACTTGATTGGTGGCCCACTAAATTGGTGGTGATGGAGGGTCTTTGGTGGTCCATTGGATGCAAGAAGGAGAATAAAGAAAGAATGGAGCAAGAAAGAGAGAGAACAGAGAGAGAATTAGAGAGAATTAGAGAGAAAGAGTGAAATGGTGAGATGGGTGGGGGATGAGGAAGTCAACCCATGTTGACAGTGAGTAGAGTGGAGTGGAGGTGAGTGAGAGATGAGAAAAAAGAGTGAAAGAAGGAGAAACAAGAATGAAAACAGAGAAAGGAAGAGAGAAACAGGGAAGGAAAGATGAAAGGAAAAATGGGGAAAAGAGAGGTGGAGTGGGCTGGTTCAGTGGTGGCTGGCGGTGATCGAGGAGGTCGCCGATGACGACGGCGATGGCGCCGTGCTCGGAGTCCGGCGGCAGTGGGTGGCAAGGGTTGGGAGAAGAAGAGATGGATGAGGGAGATGGGGGATGAGATGAGAAAGGAGAAGAAGAGCTGGTCGGTCATCGTGGTGGCGGCATGGTCCGCGGTGTGAGGCAGCAAGCCGTGAGGGAGGGAGAGAGAACGAGAGAGAGATGAGAGAGAGAGGAAAGGGAGGGGCTGCTGTTGTGTGGAATGTGGAATGAGAAGAGAGGGGAAGGGGTTTGACCTAACAAAGGAAATGGAGAAAGGGGGAAATGGGTCATGGGTCCCACGTGGGTTAAGGGGAGTGGGGTACACATGGGAATGAGGTGATGAGTGAGGTGGGGCTCACATGGGATAAAGGTGGGGGTAGGGTTTGACTTTGGGAAATTAATAAAAGAAGTTTAGGTGGGTTCGGGTCAGGTCCGGTTTTGGGTCGGGTTCGAGGGTCCAGATCGGAATGCAATAGAAGGACAAGGTCTGGGAAATTAGGTAATCTACCCGATAGTGCCAAAATCTCGAAAAGCGAAAAATACTAAAAAGTCCTCGGAACTTTCCGAAAATAGCGACACACACCCCTACTGTACCCAAACAGGCTCGGATCTCAACCCAACTTCACACGCGCGATCCTAATGAATAATCGGACTTATTTGCCTAATAAACGAGCTTAATTAGCTAAAATCACAATTAACTAAACTAATTACAACCTTGGAATTCTGGGATGTTACAATATGTGGCGTTAAAAATATGAAATAGTTGGCAGCCCCATATGATAACGATCAATGGATGGAATAAATAAGAAAAAGCATGTTGACATGAAAAAATTGAAATTTGGGAAGTACCTTTTACCACAAGACTGGTTTGTCTGGGCGGTTGCTTTGGGGGTGGATTTGGACAGTGCAGATGTCCCTATTCAGTTGTCTTGCGGCTGAACTGGAAGAATGAAATGGCAGCCCCTGCTAGAGCTTCAATCGATCAATCAAGAGAAGCATTACAATTGCAAGTGGGAGAGACAGATATCAAAGAGGAAGAGAGTACATGTGATAGAGAGCTATGTGAGAAAGAGAACGGCGAGATGAAGAGATCTGTTGTGAGAAAGAGCAAAGAGAGATGAAGAAAGCGATGAAGAGAGAGCGCAGCGAGAGAGCAGTCCGTGGAGAAGATTTAGGGTTTGGATCATCGAGCACAAATACATAGCGCAGGAGAAGGAGTTTCTAGCGGGAAAGGAAAAATAAGGGGCGGATTATAGTTTGTATCATTTTAATTGACGAAAACCACGTTATAGGACTTTGGTTATTAGAACTAAAACGTGGTAAAAAAGACCACGGCAACGAGTGAGGCCTTTTGGTGCCAAACGATGTGGCTTTTACTACGTTTTTGACGTAGTGGATCACCTCAGTACTAGCGTGCCTTCTATCCGCTTCGGTCACGTTGGAGTCATTATTGGGAGAATGAGCGACGTGGTTTGTTAGAATCACTGTGTATGAGGCTCCTTATCACGGTCATGATAGAGTCAGAGTGATGTCGAGAGAATATTACTATAATTCTTGCATAGTTTTGTTTATTATGATTATATTCTATCATTGCTATTCACTGCATAATTCTACACAGCGTGGTCTTTTATTTGCTATCTGATGATTTACCTTTACTATTATTTCTATTTTGATGCAGTTATTGATGTTGTTTATTTTGATTACATTACTTAATCTATCTCTAGACTAATACTAAGCTTGGTGTTGTAGGTGGTGACACCGCTTCCTTTGAGCTGGAAATTGAGCGGTCCAAGAGAAACCGTAAGGTTTTATAGAATGGAGCATCGACGATGTCGGGTGAGGCATTGGGTTGGCGCAAGAGGGAACATCACACTCTTTTACGCTTTCTTCCTTTGGGAAAAATAGTTAATGTTCTTTTAGATCCAAGGCTTGTTTCTTGTTGGCCTAGACATTTGTGGATTTTAATTAAAATTTAAATGTTTTTTTTTGTACTAACAACTGTAATGTTAATGTTATTTTGGAGATGTTATACATTCTCTAATATGTGTCTTATTATAATCTTTTCTTTTGATTGGTTTACACAAGCTTCAGTAATTAGAAGTCCGATTAGACAATCGGGATGTCTACCGGATCTCACATCGCGAAATCATGTGGAAAACAACCAGCTTTGGGGGAAATTTTAAATTGGCCCATACTTTTCCTAGCCATCACGCGCTCTAGTATGCGGTTATTGGGATTATCGGGGATTATCCGAGCAACTCGTTCCAGGGGAGTGACAGCAAGCTCTCATATGCATCAGTCATGTTTTCAGTGATAGGAAGTGATGTTTTTTCTTTGACATAGTCAATTAGAAGTAAACATAGACATGAATAACTACACTGGGAAACGGAGTCCAATAATCGAGGAAGGGCCAAATGGATTTAATTAAAAAAAATATTTAGAATTTCTAGAGCCCTTAACTCCAAACTGTGAAGCCCAAGAAATCATGTCTCTTTGATCTTTAAGTGTTAAAATCCTGAGTCTAAATAGGGCCAATCTACACACGACCCTCATCTTCTTCTTCTTCTTCTTCTGCAACTTAAAGCCCTAAGGGCATTTTTGGGTTTTTTTTAAAAAAATGGGAAAATTGGCTGCCAGGGGCCAATCTGGACGGATGTCCTGAATTGAAATGTTTTTAGAAACTTAAGGCCCATTTTGAAGAAATGTAGTTCTAATCTTTTCCTATTTTGAAGTCTCCCATAAACTTAACCCCCATTTTGAAAATTCCCCTTCTTTTAAAGCAATATTAGATGGCTAGTAATATCTAGTTAATATAATTGGGAGAATCAACCCCCATTTTGCAAACTAGCAACTACTTATTTGAAATATGAATAGCACATTTTTCTTTTCTTTCTTAGACTAAGAATAGTAATGTCTTTTAAAATAAATGCTTGTAGAGCCATTAGAGAATTGGACTGCTAGTTTTTTTTATTATATTAATTTGTTAAGGTGAAGGATGAGTAATCACTTTCTACTAAAGGGATAGATTTCCACCTTTGATCTTTCACTTTTAGCCTTTCAAAAATACTCATCGCCTAGAATATCCCTAAATTAAGTAGGAATTACCCAAATGTACCCTAAAGATACATATGGTCTAGTGAACTGTCCCATTTGTCATTGCCCATTGGGTCAAGCATGGCTGACCGATCACATTGATTAAATAGTCCTAACTTTTCCATTAATGAGCGTCAATGTGGTGCTTTTTTTTATTTTTTTTGTTGAGTTGGCCAAGTGGCCAGGAGAAGATATTGTAAACCACCCCTATCAGGGATCGATTCCTGGCAGGGGCTATGAGAGCGGGAGTAGCTATCCACGGAAACTCCCGTGATTTCAATGGCGTGCTTAAGGACTACCCAACGCTCTAAAATCAATGGTCAGAATAAAATGGTTAAATTTAAAGCTTGACGAATTAGTTTGATTTGACTTTCTTAAGATAAGTTTTTTGGGTGGCCCCCCACCAAGTTAAACATGGCCCACACAACCTATTAACAGTACCGCTGGTTGAAAGTTTTATATAATTTCAAGGCTTTTTGACAGAATGCCCCCTTCAGTTTTACACTTTTTTCAATTCAGCCCCTAAACTATTATCTTTATCAATTTACCCCTTACATCAATTGATTTTGTATTTAGTTGGCCCCTCCGTCTATTAGTCGTTCAAATTGGAAACAGAGCTCATAACGCCGTTCAAATATATAACAGACGACACTCCAAGAATCCATTTCCGCATAAGAGAAAGAGAAAGAGAAAGAGAAAGAGACGAGCACGTAAGAAAAGAAAACCCACCGACGGCCACGATCTTGTCCTGTTCCCCAAATTAATGGCACATCTTAGGGCACGCCACATGACATCCTCCACTCCCTTCCCTTGCTATTCTTCCACCTTATTCTCATTACCTGGGTTTTCAAAATCTGGTTCTCTTCTTCTTCTTCGTTGATTCTAGGGTTTTCTTTTTTCTCTCTGTCTCTCCTCCTTTTCTCGTTGCACTCTTCTTCTTTGTCGATTATAGGGCCTTTTTTTTCTCTTCCTCTTTCTCTCTTCCTTCCATGCTATTTGATGCTATTTCATGCCTTCGGAACCTTCGCCTTTTGATCGCAAGGATTTCTCCAAGGAGAAGAGGAACGAGAGATTGGATTCCGTAGATCCTTCTCCTTCCAGATGGAAGGATCGGCCCCGTAACCCTCCATGTTCGTTTTTCTCAATCTCTTTCCATTTCGTTGAGATTTTCTCAATTTTTTGTTCATGTTGCTCTGCAAATCGATAGATCTGAGCTTGTTTATGGCTTCTGCCGTGTTGATTTTTGTTGTTTTTCTTGTTTGTTGACTTTTCTGCATGGTTTTCTTGAAGATCTCTAGAAGCAAGGGAGTCAACGGGGCTTTTCCGTTCAATTCAGGCCCATTATATATTTGAACAGCGTTACGAGTCCGTTTCCGATTTGAACGGCTAATAGACGGAGGGGCCAACTAAATACAAAATCAATTGATGGAAGGGGTAAATTGATAAAGCTAATAGTTTATGGACTAAATTGAAAAAAGTGCAAAACTACATGGCCATTATGTCAAAAAGCCTAATTTCAATGTCGGTCTGCCATACAAAAATCCATACGTAGCTCCATTAAGATTATTTTGTACTATGTTGATCGAAGTGTGTAGGCATCTTATGTGAATTCACATATGGGTCCGTGGAAATCATTTATCCCCATGTAAACAGCCATTGAAATGTGCCATATATGATTGTGTGGGGATATTTTCCAGACACCGAAATCACCATGCAGCGCCCAAATGGCACTAAATGAGGGTCTCGGAGTCAGAATCGCGAACAGAACCCCATTCTTGAAGGGAAATGGCGAGATCTTCAAAATCCATTCCCATGTAATGGACTTCTCATTTTTAGGCCTAATTCCATCGTTTCGACCCCGAAAAAGGCCTTTTTACCATTTTTGTCATATTCGGCACCTCGGTAACAGTGCTAACCAATATCACCAGCTAGGCAGCAGTGCCAGGCCCTCCACCTCAGCAACAGTGCCAGAACCCTCCATCTCCGCCAGGTCCGCACCTCGGCGAGACACTCCATCTCGGCCAAGAGCCTCATCTCGGTAAAAGTACTGAGCACTGACAGCTGTCCTCCCATGGACACTTAACCACGTTATAGGACGTGTGACAAGACAAGGGCACCGCCCATATCTCCTGATAGATCGTCGTCCACAGCTCCCAAGGCACCAAGATATGGCCAAATGGGACAGGACAAGCTACGATGGGACAACTATTAGAGTAGAGTGAGCTATGATGGGACAACTAACCACCTCCCTGCCTCCTCTCTTCTTCTATATAAACACAGCTACAGCTTTAGAGCAGAGGGTGGAGGAGGCCACTCTGGTACGCCCATCTTCTTCCCCAAAAATCTCCATCCTTTGCTTAGTTCTCATACTAACTTTGATATCGGAGAGCCCTGCGCTGCCCACAGTCAGGGTCCTCTGACTTGCTTGCTTCTCCCCTCTTTCAGGTTCTCAGGAAGCGGTTCTTCCATCAACAGAACAAGAAGCTTCAGCCTCCGTCCTCCTCAGTGAGTCTCAAAAACACTACCCCCAGGTCTGTGAATTTTTGTGCACTTATAATTGGCGCCGTCTGTGGGAAATGAGCAAAAGGTCATCTTCCCAAACACCATGCCTCGAAGAACTAGAAAGGGAAAGGAACCATTGACATTATCGACACAGCTGTCGACGGTCCCCCGCCGGGAAAGGTCCGGAGCAAGATCTGGTACAGCAAGCGTCCAACAGTAGGATACTCGATCGGGTTCATCCTCTAAGGATTCGACCTTGACTCCACCTTCCAAAAGGTGCACCCTGAAGGACAACAGAAGCGACCGAGCTCATGGCGAAAGCTCGGGTAACAACCACGACTTCAGAGAATGCCTTGATCGACACATCAACCAAGCAGTACGACAGAACATGGAGGCAACCGGTTTCGCTCGAGTTCGGCTGAACTCTGACGATTTCAGCACATCCCCCTTCTCCCCAGAGATTAGAAACTTCCCCCTTCCTGAAGATTTCAGTGTCCCGAGGTTCGTCGTTTACGATGGGACCTCAGACACAGCAGCACACCTCCGGCACTTCACTCAGAGGATGTCGGTGTGGGGCGACGCAGACCACTTGAACTGCAGAGTCTTCTAATCCAGTCTCGGGGACCTCCCCCTAAGATGGTTTTGCCCACTCCCGCAAGGACCAATCACAAGTTGGCAGCAGCTCCAGAATTCCTTCATGGCGAAGTTCCAAGCTCAGAGAGTCATCCCTAGGTCGGGCGCCGACCTGATGGCCCTCAGAATGAAGCATACCGAGAACATCACGCGGTTCGCCAGAAGATTCTGGACTATCTACAGCTAGATCGAAGAAGCCTCAGACACAATAGCAATCATGTCTTTCCAACAAGCTCTTCCGCCAGGGAACGAGCTTCGGAGAGACTTGGTCCTGCACCCTGTGGTCTCAATGAAGGCACTTATCGCCAGGGTGAACCAATTCGTCAGGCAAAAAGCAAACGAAGCCCAAGCTCATGAGCATTTCAACCTATACGAAAACGACCAGACAGCTTCCAGCTCGGCGGATGTCTCCGGCTCGGCCGCTGCCTCCAGCTCGGCGGATGTCTCAAGCCCGGCAGCAGCCTCCAGCTCGGTAGCAGCCCCCAGCTTGGCAGAAGTCTCCTCCAGCTCGGGAGGCAGCTAGATGTCTCCTATCATCACTTAGCTTCGACCGCCTGTCAGCTTTGATCGCACGACCCTCTGCCGTCATTTCTGGCGGCACGGTCCTCTATTATCAGTTTCATTGGCGCCGTCAGCTTCGATGACACCGGCACGACCCTCTATTGTCGGCTTCGACCGTACGACCCTCTAAAGTCCTTTCGACTGGCACGGTCCTCTGCTGTCAGCCTTGATCGTATGGTCCTCTACCGCCATCGGTCATCCAGAGCCCCGTGCTCCTACATCTCGGCCGCGCGCCAGATCTCGATCTCTTGCATATCGGCTACTGTTAGTTTTATGGTCTCAATACTAGCATATGATGTAATAAATTGATTCATTTCATTATTAATCAATATATTCATGCTTTCCATTTCATGAGATGAATGATGTTTAATTATATACTTGCACATAACCAATACGAATGACATAATGGTTCATGAGATGAACCGGAGTCCATAAGTATACTAGATATAATACATGTGTATGGATGAGATCCACATACGGGAGACATATATAATAAATCTTATACTTGAATATCTTCACAACCAGTGATGAGACTGGACATCTCATACTGACAAGGTTGCAGCATTTTGATCACTATGCGATAGTGTGATTTATCTCGATCATCAGAATGAAAAATTCTGGATCATAGTGCTGGTACATTAGATGTATTGAAGGACCATGATAAGCACCTTATTAACACTGTCTTTACCTTAAGGTCTGCTCTCATAATTCTCTAGCAGTAAGCTCTCAATCCTGAGACATTAATGAACTCAAGTTTCTATCTATTCATTTGCTTTGAGTCACCAATGAGTGAGGCCAACTGTAGGTCAACACCTCGGTGATTTGGGTACATGGTAGTAGAACTGTGGGAACATTCAATGGTCAAGATGGAATCTATCTCTAATATCCCCTTGTGCCAATTAATGGATTTAATCATTGGTAAGTGTACACCCATTCCGATTAAGAGTTAATTAGAAATGTACCTTTGATCATTATAATTAATTGGGGCTCAAGGATAATAAGATATGGATCTAGTTTGGAAGACAGGTGCAATTGATCCATGGGTATTGATGGAGGGGCCTACTTGTGGTAATAGGAAAGTTTAGGGTCTTCTATGTAATTTCGTAACACTGGAGTTCAATTGCATTTATATAGTGGAGTTATTTGCAATTGACTGTGGGCCCGGATTGCACATGAGATGTGGGGTCACGTGTCCCAGTTGGAGCCAGTTTTCTAAGGAATCCCTAGTGGTCCCCACGCTAGCCCAATCATCAGACGGATACTAATTTTAGTTTAACTCTAAAAGGAAAGTTACTATTCCTATTTGAAGTGAGACTTCTAATAATGGTAATAGTATGTTTCTAATTATTAATGGAAGTGAGACTTCTATTGTAATTAAGAAAGAGAAGAAGGTTGCTAATTAATTTGAAAGTGAGACTTCTAATTAAATTAGTAAGAGTAGTTTGCAAAAGCTATAAATAGAGAACCAAAGGGGGCTTGGACGTACACCTTGGAATTCACTCCCGCCCCCCTTTGTGCAAGTGTTGCACATCTCTTCTCTCCCTCTTCTAGTTCCTTTAAGTTCCTAGTTGTCTTCTCTTGAAGATCCCATCCATCTTCTTAAGAAAGATATTCTGATTCGGGTAATAGTGTGGAAGGCCATTGGGTTTTGGAGAAACCTATATGATTTGCGAAAGAGTTCGTCATCAAAGAAAGTAGCAAATTCTTCATTAGAGCATAACCGAGCTCCAAAGGTATAATCTATTTCCTTGTATGATATAGATCTTTGTTGTATGTTTGTTGCTGATTTTCTATCTCCTAGATAGATTGAATTACTAATCATCATAGATGAGATTGAGGGTTTGTATCTCGGACACATTGATAACCTTCTGGATAGTTGATCCCTGTATCAAATGGGTCAAAAGTTTTTGAAACCTATCATAGAGGCCCACCTAATTTCCAACAGCTACGAGCCAGATCTCGACTTCGTCCATCGCGGCAGCAGCGCCAGATTCTCGACCTCATGCTGGCGTCTCCCTCGTGCTAGCTACGCATTTCAAGCAGGTTCGGCCTCATGTTGGTCTCGGCCAGTGCCAGAAAGACTGACCTCGGGTTCATACATCCAGGCTTCTCCATCTCGGCCAGCGCCAAAGAGACTGACCTCGGGTTGATACACCCAGGCTTCTCCATCTCGACCAGCGCCACAGAGACTGACCTCGGGTTCATACACCCAGGCTTCTCCATCTCGGCCAGCGCCAGAGAGACTGCCCTCGGGTTGATACACCCAGGCTTCTCCATCTCGGCCAGCGCCAGAGGGACTGCCCTCGGGTTGACTGACCTCAACAGCAACACGGCTGTCTGGAAGCATCCTGATACAGCTTAGCAGTAAAGCCATCCTCTGGCTCTGGTCCAGTGCCAGCTAAGTCATCTCAAACTACAAGCAGCTCCCAAGACATAAGGTCCTAATGATACACAGCTTCCGACCTCAACGAATTAGTAACCTCTAAGAGGTCAAAAGCTGGGGGGCTTTGTGTGGGGTTATTTTCCAGACACCGAAATCACCATGCAGCGCCCAAATGGCACTAAATGAGGGTCTCGAAGTCAGAATCACGAACAGAACCCCATTCTGGAAGGGAAACGGCGAGATCTTCAAAATCCATTCTTACGTAATGGACTTCTCATTTTATACCTAATTACATCGTTTCGACCCCAAAAAAGGCCTTTTTATCATTTTTGTCATATCCGGCACCTCGGCAACAGTGCCAACCAATATCACCAGCTAGGCAGCAGTGCCAGGCCCTCCACCTCGGCAGCAGTGCCAGGACCCTCCATCTCCGCCAGGTCCTCACCTCGGCGAGACACTCCATCTCGGCCAAGAGCCTCATCTCGGTAAAAGTACTGAGCACTAACAGCTATCCTCCCATGGACACTTAACCACGTTATAGGACGTGTGACAAGACAAGGGCACCGCCCATATCTCCTGACAGATCGTCGTCCACAGCTCCCAAGGCACCAAGATATGGCCAAATGGGACAGGGCAAGCTACGATGGGATAGCTATTAGAGTAGAGTGAGCTATGATGGGACAGCTGACCACCTCCCTGCCTCCTCTCTTCTTCTATATAAACACAGCTACAGCTTCATAACCGAGGGAGGAGGAGGCCACTCTGGTACGCCCATCTTCTTCCCCAAAAATCTCCATCCTTTGCTTAGTTCTCACACTAACTTTGGCATCGGAGAGCCCTGCGCTGCCCACAGCCAGGGTCCTCTGACCTACTTGTTTCTCCCTCTTTCAGGTTCTCAGGCAACGGTTCTTCCATCATCAGAACAAGGAGCTTCAGCCTCCGTCCTCCTCAGTGAGTCTCAAAAACACTAACCCCAGGTTTGTGAATTTTTGTTCACTTTCAATTGGCGCCGTCTGTGGAAAATGAGCAAAAGGTCATCTTTCCAAACACCATGCCTCGAAAAACTATAAAGGGAAAGGAACCATTGACATTGTCGACACAGCTGCCGACGGTCCCCCGCCGGGAAAGGTCCGGAGCAAGATCTTGTACAGCAAGCGTCCAACAGCAGGATACTCGATCGGGTTCATCCTCTAAGGATTCGACCTCGACTCTACCTTCCAAAAGGCACACCCTGAAGGACAACAGAAGCGACCGAGCTCATGGCGAAAGCTCGGGTAACAACCACGACTTCAGAGAATGGCTTGATTGACACATTGAGCAAGCAGTACGACAGAACGTGGAGGTAGCCGGTTTCTCTCGAGTTCGGCTGAACTCTGATGATTTCGGCACATCCCCCTTCTCCCCAGAGATCAGAAACTTCCCCCTTCCTGAAGATTCCAGGGTCCCGAGGTTTGTCGTTTATGATGGGACCTCGGACCCAGCAGCACACCTTCGGCACTTCACTCAGAGGATGTCGGTTTGGGGCGACGCAGACCACTTGAACTGCAGAGTCTTCTCCTCCAGTCTTGGGGACCTCCCCCTAATAAGGTTCTGCGCACTCCCGCAAGGATCAATCACAAGTTGGCAGCAGCTCCGGAATTCCTTCATGGCGAAGTTCCAAGCTCACAGAGTGATCCCTAGGTCGGGCGCCGACCTGATGGCCCTCAGAATGAAGCAAACCGAGAACAACACGCAGTTTGCCAGAAGATTCTGGACCATCTACAGCCAGATCGATGAAGCCTCAGACATAATAGCAATCATGTCTTTCCAACAAGCTCTTCCGCCAGGCAACGAGTTTCGGAGAGACTTGGTCCTGCACCCTGTGGTCTCAAAGAAGGCACTTATCGCCAGGGTGAACCAGTTCGTCAGGCAAGAAGCAGACGAAGCCCAAGCTCAGGATCATTTCAAGCTCTACGAAAATGACCAGACAGCTTCCAGCTCGGCGGATGTCTCCGGCTCGGCCACTGCCTCCAGCTCGGCGGATGTCTCAAGCCCGGCAGCAGCCTCCAGCTCGGTACCGGCCCCCAGCTTGGCAGAAGTCTCCTCCAGCTCGGGAGGCAGCTAGATGTCTCCTATCATCACTTAGCTTCGACCGCCCGTCAGCTTTGATCGCACGACCCTCTGCCGACATTTCTGGCTGCACGGTCCTCTATTGTCAGGTTCGTTGGCACCGTCAGCTTCGATGACACCGGCACGACCCTCTACTGTCAACTTCGACCGTACGACCCTCTAAAGTCCTTTCGACTGGCACGGTCCTCTGCTGTCAGCCTTGATCTCACGGTCCTCTACCGCCATCGGTCATCCAGAGCCCCGTGCTCCTACATCTCGGCCGCGCGCCAGATCTCGATCTCTTGCGTCTTGGCTACGAGCCAGATCTCAACTTCGTGCATTGCGGCAGCAGCGCCAGATTCTCGACCTCATGCTGGCGTCGCCCTCGTGCTAGCTACGCGCTTCACGCAGGTTCGGCCTCATGTTGGTCTTGGCCAGCGCCAGAAAGACTGACCTCGGGTTCATACACCCAGGCTTCTCCATCTCTGCCAGCGCCAAAGAGACTGACCTCGGGTTCAAACACCCAGGCTTCTCCATCTCGGCCTGCGCCAAAGAGACTGACCTCGGGTTCATACACCCATGCTTCTCCATCTCGGCCAACGCCAAAGAGACTGACCTCGGGTTCATACACCCAGGCTTCTCCATCTAGGCCAGCGCCAGAGAGACTGACCTCGGGTTCATACACCAAGGCTTCTCCCTCTCGGCCAGCGCCAGAGAGACTGACCTCGGGTTCATACACCCCGGCTTCTCCATTTTGGCTAGCGCCAGAGAGACTGCCCTCGGGTTGATACACCCAGGCTTCTCCATCTCAGCCAGCGCCAGAGGGACTGCCCTCGGGTTGACTGACCTCAACAGCAACACGGCTGTTCGGAAGCATCCTGATACAGCTTAGCAGTAAAGCCATCCTCTGGCTCTGGTCCAGTGCCAGCTAAGTCATCTCAAACTACAAGCAGCTCCCAAGACATAAGGTCCTAATGATACACAGCTTCCGACCTCAACGAATTTGTATACTCTAAGAGGTCAAAAGCTGGGGGGCTTTGTATGGGGTTATTTTTCAGACACCGAAATCACCATGCAGCGCCCAAATGGCACTAAATGAAGGTCTCGGACTCAAAAACGCGAACAGAACCCGATTCTGGAAGGAAAAAGGCGAGATTTTCAAAATCCATTCCTACGCAATGGACTTCTCATTTTTAGGCCTAATTCCATCATTTCGACCCCGAAAAAGGCCTTTTTACCATTTTTGTAATATCCTGCACATCGGCAACAGTGCCAACCAATATCACCAACTAGGCAGCAGTGCCAGGCCCTCCACCTCGGCAACAATGCCAGGACCCTCCATCTCCGCCAGGTCCTCACCTCAGCGAAAAAAAAACTCCATCTCGACCAAGAGCCTCATCTCGGTAAAAGTACTGAGCACTGACAGCTGTCCTCCCTTGCACACCTAACCACGTTATAGGACGTGTGACAAGACAAGGGCACCGCCCATATCTCCTGACAGATCGTCATCCACAGCTCCTAAGGCGCCAGGATATGGCCAGATGGGGACAGTACAAGCTACGATGGGATAGCTATTAGAGTAGAGTGAGCTATGATGGGACAGCTGACCACCTCCCTGCCCCCTCTCTTCTTGTATATAAACACAGCTACAGCTTCAGAACAGAGGGAGGAGGAGGCCACTCTGGTACGCCCATCTTCTTCCCCAAAAATCTCCATCCTTTGCTCAGTTCTCACACTAACCTTGGCATCGGAGAGCCCTGCGCTGCCCATAGCCAGGGTCCTCTGACCTGCTAGTTTCTCCCCTCTTTCAGGTTCCCAGGCAGCGGTTCTTCCATCATCAGAACAAGGAGCTTCAGCCTCCGTCCTCCTTAGTGAGTCTCAAAAACACTACCCCCAGGTTTGTAAATTTTTGTTCACTTACAATTGGCGCCGTCTGTGGAAAATGAGAAAAAGGTCATCTTCCCAAACACCATGCCTCGAAGAACTAGAAAGGGAAAGGAACCATTGACATTGTTGACCCAGCTGCCGACAGTCCCCCGCCGGGAAAGGTCCGGAGCAAGATCTGGTCCAGCAAGCGTCCAACATCAGGATACTCGGTCGGGTTCATCCTCTAAGGATTTGACCTCGATTCCACCTTCCAAAAGGCGCACCCTGAAGGACAACAGAAGCGACCGAGCTCATGGTGAAAGCTCGGTTAACAACCACGACTTCAGAGAATGGCTTGATCGACACATCGAGCAAGCAGTACGACAGAACATGGAGGTAGCCGGTTCCGCTCGAGTTCGGCTGAACTCTGACGATTTCGGCACATCCTCCTTCTTTCCAGAGATTAGAAACTTCCCCCTCCTGAAGATTTCAGCGTCCCGAGGTTCGTCGTTTACGATGGGACCTCGGACCCAGCAGCACACCTCCGGCACTTCACTCAGAGGATGTCGGTGTGGGCGACGCATACCACTTGAGTTGCAGAGTCTTCTCCTCCAGTCTCGGGGACCTCCCCTTAAGATGGTTCTGCCCACTCCCGCAAGGACTAATAACAAGTTGGAAGCAGCTCCGGAATTCCTTCATGGCGAAGTTCCAAGCTCACAGAGTCATCCCTAGGTCGGGCGCCGACCTGATGGCCCTCAGAATGAAGCATACCGAGAACATCACGCAGTTCGCCAGAAGATTCTGGACTATCTACAGCCAGATCGAAGAAGCCTCAGACACAATAGCAATCATGTCTTTCCAACAAGCTCTTCCGCCAGGCAACGAGCTTCGGAGAGACTTGGTCCTGCACCCTGTGGTCTCAATGAAGGCACTTATCGCCAGGGTGAACCAGTTCGTCAGGCAAGAAGCAGACGAAGCCCAAGCTCATGAGCATTTCAACCTCTACGAAAACGACCAGACAGCTTCCAGCTCGGCGGATGTCTCCGGCTCGGCCGCTGCCTCCAGCTTGACGGATGTCTCAAGCCCGGCAGCAGGCTCCAGCTCGGTAGTTGTTGACGCCAAAAATGTCACTTTGCTTCTTCAAGATCCAGAAACTGCATGAAGTCGCAACCTGCCATGAATAGGCAATGATACTTCCAAAAAATCAAATCTTGTCAGAATCAAACAAAAAACTGCAAGATCCTTCAAGACAGCCTAAAGAGGAGTACACAAGAAGTTTCGGACCATATCGAAATCATTTGGCCTAACTTCGCTTCTCCGACAGCTGAAAAGGAGCTCCTGACAGCGAAAGCATCGGAGACACCAAATCTTCGACCAGAGCCGATGGATGGTCTCAAAATACATCCAAAAGGCTCCACGTCAAGTTCCGAGTCAAACCGACAGCGTTTGACCCTACATCAACCCTAGAAAAGTTAAATCAAGCCTCTCGGCGGCGAGAACCACCGAGGCCATCACTCATCAGATAGAGCACATGGACGGCTTCAAAATGCTTACAAAGGGCTACACGTCAAAATTCAGATCATTTCGACAACATTTGACCATACTTTGACGCTCGGAAGCCAAATCAGGCCTCTCGGCGGCGAAGCTCCCCGGGACCATGGTTTCCAAGACAAAGCCTATGGATCATCTTAAAATAACCCCAATAGGTTCCCTGTCAAATTTCAAGTCAATCGGACAGCGGTTGACCGCACATCAAGCGGCGACATCTTCATCGCGACAAAAATAAGTCTACCAGTGATAAAACCCCAAATGGCTTCAAAACTCAAACAAAAGCTTATTGTTGGTCATATTTATTGCTCAGGAGGCTTCACCCCAAGTTTCAGGTCATTCCGACATCGTTTGGCCCAGTTTCAGCTTCTGACGGAAAATCGGCAGCTCTGCGCGACAAAGTCTTCGGCTTTCTCAGGAAATTGGAAACTTTGCAAAATAAAATGCAAGGATTCTCATCAGGTTTCCTACAAAGAAATCAGGCCAATAAATGGTCAAAGTGTCAAGGAAAAATACAGAAGGAAAAAGAATAAAAAAACAGCAAAACCGGACACAAAACGGGACACAAAGGGGGGAAAACCCCCCAGGGTCGCAGACCCCTGCGACCCTGGGTCAGGGTCGCCGGCGACCTTGGAGCCCGGGGTCGCCGGGAAGGCCCCGGAAACCCCGGTTTTCGCCGTTTTTTCGCGATTCGAAGAGCCCAGCCTCTGGTACTTTCCAAAATTCATGCTTTTGAGACACCAAGTCCTCTGACATCTATCCAAAACACGGGTCAATCATCAAGAGTATCGAAAACCATATTGATCGCCACCCGGTCAACCAAAAAAAGTGTGCTTTCTACCCGACCGATCGAGAAATCGACAGGACAGATGGCACCGACCCGCTGTTGGCAACAAACACCTGAAATTACATGGTCATCTGATGTCGATCTACATGAAGATCCATCGATGATCATCGACAGAAGAATCCCAAAAGACGTGGCACGGCCCGCGACTCTTCAGCTGCTCGGCGACCACTTAATGCGATTAATTAACTAGCTTTATTACAGTCATTAATCCATTTCTTTGGACGGCCCAATCAGAAGCAAGCATTCGGGAGTTACAAGTCAAGAGATTCATGGCATTTAACCCATGAAACTCCTCCCATCATGGCGATTAAAGGCGATTAAATGCCCTCAATCTCCTCCGGCCAATCAGAAGCCAAGAAAAAGGAGTTACAAAATAAAGAATTCAATTCTGTAACTCCTCCCTTTATGTAGCTTTATGACAATCAAAGCTCATAAACCCTCCTAAATGGCCACCTAAAAGCCTATAAATAGGAGAGCTCTCCAAGAAGAAAAAAGGACAGATCATCAGAAAAAAGCACAAACACACAGACAGACAGAAGCACAGAAATCCAGAGAAAGGAAAAAGAGAGAAAACTCTACGGAAGTTCTACACCGGCCACCGCAACAAGGTGACAAAAGTCCCTTGGGGGTACCCCCCCCCCCCAAGGTCCTTGCCTTCTCCTTTTGCCGCCAATGGCTTAGATGTGGCCTTTCAGCCCGTCTACTCGGCTTTTCATTGGACATAGGACCTTCTTTTGGTCTTTGTTCTCTAAAAACCTGAGGTTATAGCCAAGCCAAGCGAATCAATAGCATCCTCTGTTCTCATCTGCATGGATGATGGCGAAGCCCACATATGGCTTGCGACCGTCAATCTAAACGGGTCTCCCACAATCTCCTGAGAAGTTAGATCCTCCTTTTCTTGCTTTTCATTGTAGTTTGTATTTTTTTTAAAAGAGACAAAAAATCACAACTCTTGTCTTTCATTATTGATAAGGATTGTAAATCGGCTATAAACGCCAAAATCGGCTATAAACGCCAAAAATCGGCTATAAACGCCAAAATCGGTTATAAATGCAAAAAAAAATCGCTTTTCAAGGCAAATCAAGAAAATGTCTCTTTCTTAAATATATGTGCAATGGAAAACTTGAAAGAAGTTGATTTCCTTTTTACTTACGAAGGTTGATCTCCGGATCACCACTTGCAATTCCAAGTAAAAATAGAAAATCTGGCACACCCACACAAAAAAAGAAATGTTGATGCACGCCCCTGCCCCCTGGTTACGAAAGGGTCGGAACCAAACGGACTCCCACGTCCGCCGACCTCGGTAGGAACCGAGCATTGGAGCGCGGTCCATCAAGCTGGCTCCACCCGGTGGGACCCGTTTATTTGAGAACACGATGCTAGAAATGAAATATTTGCATATCATATATTTTGCTCTATGCTTATATTTCTTTTCTCGATTCCTTGGCTACTTTATAATTGGTGGCCTATGTTGAATTCCGCATCTAAAAAAATGAGATGAGATTTTTTTTTTTGGAAATTTCTAATTCTTTGAATTTATTTCCACTCTTTCTCTTTTCAAAAAAAAAATTTTTAAATAAAAAAACAAAAAAAATCAGATTTTTCATTTTGGATTCAAAATTGAGAAACTTTGATCCTCTCCCTTCTGGGCACTGGCGCTCACGGAAATCGCTGAGACCGTGTTCGGATCGGGGTTGGGCCATTGTTTCTCTTCGATGAGTTCATTAAAGATCTAAAAATATATATATATAAAATATATATAAAAAAAATTTAGATTTCTCAATTTTGGATTCAAAATTGAGAAACCTTGATTCGTTCCTATCGTTCATCGCGCTTACAGAAATGTTGAGCCTATTCGACTAAGGTTTTGGGCCATCGTTTCTCTTCGATGAGTTCATTAAAAAAAATAATAAAATAAAAATAAAATAAAAAAAGACATAGACCACTAAGGTTAAACCAACTGTGTTCTTTGATCATGGTTGATTCAAAGAAAAGCCTTGTCCAGAGTGTGGAGACAGCTTGACTGTTCTAGGCAAGGGTCCTCCAAACGGGTTCATTAAGTAATCATACCCTTACCTGGGGGCAATTTTATCAATCAAGATTTCATAAGACCGGGTTAGGAGGCCTATGTGTACTCTCTCGTCTTTTTTAAAAAAAAAAAAAACAAATTAAAAAAAAATAAAAATTTTAAAATAAAAAAATAAAAAAATAAAAATTTTTCAAAAAAAAATCTTAAAAATAAAAATAAAATAAATAAAATAATAATAAAATTAAAAAAAAGATTTAAAAAAAAAAAAATCTTCAAAATCTTCAAAAAAAAAACTTCCGTCATTTTGGGTTTAGATTGGAGAAATCTTGGTCTTCTCCTTTCTGAGCACTGGCGCTCGCGGAAATCGCTGAGCCCGTGTTCAAATTGGAGTGCCTTTTGCTCTCTTTGATGAACCCGATATTGACTTTTCAAAAAAAAAAAACTCGTCATCTTTAGATTCAGATCCGAGAAATTATGGTTCATTTCTTTCTGAGCACTGGCGCTCGCGGAAATCGCTGAGCCCGTGTTTAGATCGGAATACCATCTGCTCTCTTTGATGAATCCAATCTTGACTTTTCAAAACAGAGAATCTCATCTCATGGATGCGGTCTCAAAACATTTGTGTCTAGCGGTACTAGTACGCCCTTGTAGGGTCTACTGTATTGCGACCGGCACATCTGTAACTCCAACTTTATATTCTTCTTACCTCGAGCAAGCTCTGCTTCTCGATAAGTCGAATTTAAGTTCACAATTGCTTCTAGCAGTCACTGGGATGCCCATTCTGGGCTTACCATACCTGCGATCAGAACAATTGTACCTTCTATGGCATTTTGCCTTCCTCATATTGCTTGGGTCATCTACCTCGAGCAATTTGAAAAGACGAAACCATAGAACTTCCCATTTTTTATCATTATATTCTTGTGATTACTAATGGATGTGGTCTTGTTTCAGAAATTTTCGAAAACTAACAATGGCAGCTTCACTAACCATTACTTTCGATGAAAACAAGCACCAACTCATGCTTCAACAGAAGCAAACCACGCGCACCTACAAGCGCCCAATCAGCTGCCGAAGCGTCAACTCCCTCGGCAACTCTCTGAACTCCGGGTCAACCTCGACTCCCCGGACTATCGTCTTTGGGACGCTGGGACCATTCCCACTTCCTGAGGAACAAACTGCTCCCTCCAAGAAGCAGAAACTCGCCTCTCAACGTGTCACTACCGTGACACCAAAGGCGAGCACCAGAAGGCCTGAAGCCCGTGGCAGCCCCACGAAGCCTCGACCTGCAAACAACCAGGTCTACCCCAAGACTTGGTCCCCAAGACCTTCACCAAAACAGGGAAGGTCCCAAACATCCGCTAAGCCAGCATTCCTGGCCCCACTCAAGGAGAACCAGTTCTACCCTCTTGCTTACATGAAAGAGGAGAGACCCATCTCCAACCTGACTTCCAAGTCATCCCAGCATGAGCCGACTTGTTCCTACAAGCCCAAAATCAAATCATGCATCACAAGGCCTCTACAAGCACCTGCTAAGGCCTACAAACCTGCAGTTCGACCCTTCATCTCTACAGGGGCCGAACTTCAAAAATTCAAAGCTTCACTGCAACAGGCGAAGGACAGGGTTCGCATCCTGTCCTTGCCCAGCTACAAAGAAGACAGGCTCGGCTGCTGCGCCCGAGGGAGCACATCCTTCATCGTCAAAGCCCAGTCAGAGCTGACCGAAGCTCAAATTGCTCGTCGTATACGCCGCCGCGCGTCATACCGGCAAAAGAGACTAGAGAAGCAAAGGACCCAGCCTCCCACACTTCAAGTCTCTCCCAAATGGGTCGAAAAAGAAAGACCCAACCAAGTTGTTGCCGTCCATATGGTTGGAAAAACCAGAAGGCGCCAAATTCTGGCGCCAAAAATCAGCAACAAAAATCCATGTCCGACGTCCGATGACCCGCAGCGTCTCCAGGACAAGAAGACATTCAGAAGAATCCCCTGCTCCTTCAAGCAAAGGATAGCAGAGTGATCCTTCCTCAAGCTCTTCTTCAAAAAGAATGAGCCCCAGCTCAGTCACCAGGAGAGTTTCTTCATTCGAATCACGAAGGATGAATGTCTTGGCTACAAATTCTGAGCCACCACCCCGCAATCCACCTCCAGAAGATGCGATCACCCGCATCCGGCAGTTGGAACAGGGCCAGCAGAGGATTGAAACTCTGATGGAAAACCTTCTCCTCGCCTTCCAAAATCAGGCGAACAATGAACCTCCTCCGAATCATCAAAACGACGAGGTAAATGGAGAAGAAAATGAGTCACGCGCCCTTACCAAAAAGGACGTAGACGGTATCCTCGCCAAAGCAAAAGAAGAGGATATACTCAAGGAGCATGGGATCAAGCCACCATATCCCTTATGGATGGACTCGGTCCCGTTCCCCACCAAATTCAAGCATCCTACTCTCCAAACATATACGGGGAAAGGATCAGCCAGACAACACGTCATCCACTTCAAGATCCTGACGGGAGCTATCGCGGATCAAGATGCACTCAAGATCCGCCTCTTTGCAAGTACCCTAAAAGGTACGGCCTTCGATTGGTACTCCACTCTGCCGGAGGACTCAATCCAAAACTGGGCCATGCTAGAGACACGCTTCCTGACTCACTTCAAAGGTGAAGATCATCCCGCTACTATGGCTCAGCTGTGCAGCCTAAAACAGGGGGAGAATGAATCAACATATGACTTCATTCACAAGTGGAAAGCAATGGCATACAAATGCTCTGATGTATTGCCACAAGCGTCGCTAGTCGACATCTGCGGAAACAACATGAGAGCCAGAATCCGCTCCATGATCATCGGCAACAAATCAAAAAACCTGGGAGAACTCCTAGAAGCTTCCATGGAAGCTGAAACGGTGATTAAGGACCTCAACAGTCAGAAATCATCAAGAAAAGAGCCAACCGCCATTACGACCTCAAAACCAAAGAAGAAAGAGGTCCTCAATGTGCAGACCAAGTCAGCTCCTCAGCCACCAAAGAAAGCTGAAAACAAAGCTGTTGGTAAGAGAACTGAACTCTCTGATGCCTTCAAAGAACGAGTAGAGAAGAAATACCCGTTTGATGAAGATGTTGATGAAATCTTCGGGGCTCTTGTGGCAAACGGCAAGCTCACCTTGCCTGAACCAAAAAGACCGGGTGATGTTGGTAAAACCAACGATCCTCGGTACTGTCCATACCACCAGATGATCTCGCATCCTCTCAATCAATGCTTTGTTGTGAGAGAGAAAATAAACGAGATGTGGAAAAACTGAGTCATCACCTTTGACAAAAACTATGGGTCTGCCTCCGTCAATATGGTGACATGTGGACAAACATCAAAATCACCAAAGAAGAAGATCACTACTTCCTTCAAGGTGATAAACTCAATCCAAGCGTCCGAGGGACTGGTTCCTTACCCGACACCAGATGGACAACCAATATGGGTACATCCCGATCTCCTGGAAGATGAAAATTGGGAGGTCGTGAAAACAAAGCCTACAGCTCAACACGAAGGCAGGCTAGGAAACATCTCCTCAAGCTCAAACGACAAGAGAAGACCCAGCCAAAACTAGAGGTCAAAGAAAAGGCAGAGGCTTCCTCTACCGCTTCACTGGAGGTAACAAAAACATCCCTTCCAGAGACTTCAAAGGGGGTAAGGAAATTCACTCTCAGTGATTTCATGCCACCTCAATTCAAAGAAGCCATGCAGGAGGCATCATACTCTTGCAATTCGGTAGTTGGATTCTCCATTGATGGATACGAATCCAGCGACACCGATGATGGATTCGAATCCAACTACACAGATGAGTGGGAGGAGTCCCTTGAAACAGGAGAATATCTCTCCGATGAAGAATGGGTTCCTGAGTCTCATCTTATGCCAGTAATCTGGTATAACCCCCTACAGCCACAAGGATCCTGGTATGATGATGAAGAAGACCAAGAGGCTGTACAAGAAAATGCTGCTGACCCAGCACCTCTCATTACTCCAGTGGAAATCAACAATGTTGAGCCACAAAGAGATGATGAAGAAGAAGATCCGGCTCCCATGCCTGATCTTGAAGAATATGCAAGGATCTTGCAGCGACTCACTCTAGAACAAGAGCAAGAACGCGTCAACGAGCCTCCTCGCAATCCAGAGCCTGAAGTCCCTGAAGACCACCAGGTACATCCTCCCTTAACTCCTGAAAATGGAGAAAATTGCTGGATAGACGATCCTCTCACATCCGAGGATGAGTCTGACTCCGATCAGGCAACGTCTCCCGTCAGAGCTTCCTGTAATGTGATAATTCGGGATTATAGATCTTCCGAAGCATCGTCTGATGAGAGCACTTACACTCCGGCGACGCCTAGCAATATATCTTCTGGAGCCACCTCGTCTCACGTGACTTTCACTGAGATGACACCCTCTCAGGTTTCTTCTCCTGAGACTGTGACTTCAAAGTTCACACCCTTCCTGACTGAAGAATTCCCAGCCATTGATGCTTGGGACGATGAATTAGTCAACGAAGAAGAAAGATTGCTGGATGCTGTTCAGGACTTGTTCCCGGAAAATGCTCCATGCAACACAATCACTGAGGATGGTAACTCTGCTGCTGATACATCCTCAGCAAATGAAAAACGACAGCCTCTTGATCCTGAAGACAATCTTCCAAACGAAGACCCTTCTCAAGAAGCTCTCGAAGTTGGTAGAGGCACCCGCTCTGGCCGGGACTACCACAAAAATTACAACCAATCTTCCTTTACATATGTAAATCCTTCGGGAAAAGATGTTGTAAGCGCCCCTAGTGGCAACAATGATGAACATGCAGGCCCTAAGGAGGCTTTCAAGTATGACTTGATTGAACACTTCAAGCACATACCTGCACGTCTGCACATCCTAGATTTGTTGCGAATGTCTCCGCACACTCGTGATAATCTCATTTCGGAATTACAAAAGCTGAATGAGGATGTCGACAAACATGCCCCGCAAGTCCTCCAAATTGAAATGGATTACCGGGTCAAAAACTCAGAAGCCTCCTCAAAGGGAGAAAAGAAGAAAACTGAGGGATCATGCATTGAATGCCTCTCGGTTAAAAAAGCAGCCAGTGCAACCATCGCCTTCACAAAGGACGACCTCCTGCTTGGAGAAACCAGGCATAACCGACCCCTGTACTTCACAGGGTATATCAAGGAAATGCCTATGCATAGAGTTCAGATCGACCCAGTTCTGCACTCAACCTCATCTCCACATCGGCTCTTGAAGAGTTGGGCATCCCACCCAGCAAACTGAGCCACACATCTGTATCTATCTTTGGATACGATGGGAGTACTCAAAGGCCTATCGGTAAAATCAGGTTCAAGTTGCAGATCGGTGATCTTATCTCTGAGGTCACAGTGTATGCAATAAAGACCCCTTCATGCTACAACATCCTTCTCGGACGCCCTTGGATCCATGAGAATGGTGTTGTCCCTTCAACTCTACATCAATGCATCAAGTTTGTTGGCGACGACGGCATGATACATCGAGTCTTTGCGGACAGAAAACCCTTCAAAGGTAAAGAAGTCCACTTCGCAGACTCACAGATGTATGAAGGTGAAAAAGAAGAAGAGGAAAAGCACACAGCATCCTTTGCCGAAAATCTCCAGAAAGATAAAGGCAAAGCTCCTCAACAATCACCGGAAGAAAACAAACCATCCGGTAAATCTGAAGAGAGCATTCAAACTCCCTTCATCATCTCCCTCAAATCTTCAAAGCCTTTGGTCATCACAACTAAAGTGAAGAAGGCAAAACAAAAGCCTGGGGGCAAATTTGTTGTCTCTTTCGTGTCTATCATGCAAGACACGGACTCGGATTCAGAGCAAGAAGACGACACATCGTCAAGCCAAGCTGACACTCAGCAAGTTCAGCCTGCTCTTACTCCAATGGAGACAACTTCTGACATAGAAGATCCTACGTCAGCTTCCTTCGTTGTTCCAGCAACTTCAACAAAGGAAAAGCCGATCTTCTTCCATAGATCGGATGCTTCTTCATCAAACTCCATGCTTGAACCTTTCCAAAATAAAGGTACGCCTCAACTATCCTTATACAGTTCTGTGGCACAAGCTATTATGAAGAAAATGGGCTATGACGCTCAAAACCCAGTCGGTTTGGGAGAAGGACGCGGTATTCTCACGCCATTGGGGCCCGTCTTGACCAAAAGCCAGCTGGAAGATTGGAGACTCTACGGCTATGTAGAAAAGTCTTCACACGGGTTAGGGTATGATCCTGACACTCCCTTGAGACAGTTGACACAAAGGCTTAAAAGTCAATATACTGACCAAGCCTCAACATCTCAAATCCATGAAGACATCGATCTCCCTGGATATCTCTTTGATGAGTCACCTGACAAAGATCCAGGAAGCTCATCCAATTGGCACGATTTCTCCGAAAATGAAGAGGAGTTGTCCGATGGCACAGACGTGTGGACTTCTGACCCAGAAGAATCCTCATCTCCAAAAGAAGTAGCCTACTTCGACTCGGTTTCAACAGGCGATTGGGATCATCTCATAGCAAGCCTTGGGAAAATTACCGATCAAGAAGACCCGTGGAAAGGAACAAAACCTTGGTCTGGAAATGCCCTTGAAACCCCAGAAGGTTTCGTTGAGCTGGAAGCCTCCGAAAATATTGTGGAGGAACCACCTTCGAACCTTCCAACAGAAGATCCTGTTCAAAAGATAGACTTGGGAACACCAGATAACCCACGTCCTGTATTCATAAGCAAGAATATAAAGGATGATGAGTTACCCGAGTATATCGCCTTTCTTCGTGAGTTCGTTGATTGCTTTGCATGGTCTTACGCTGAAATGCCAGGCTTAGACCCCAAAATAGCAGTTCACAAACTCAATCTTCAAGAAGACATCAAGCCTGTCAAGCAAGGCCAAAGAAGATTCCGTCCAGATGTGATGGATAAAATTGAACAAGAAGTTCAAAAACTCAAAAGCGTCGGCTTCATCCGTGAGGAACAACATCCTGAATGGTTGGCCAACATTGTCCCCGTGACAAAGAAAAATGGGCAGATCAGGGTCTGTATTGATTATAGAGACCTGAATGGCGCATGCCCAAAAGATGAATTTCCGCTCCCCATACCAGAGGTAATGATTGATAATACCTGTGGATTCGAGCGAATGACATTCATGGATGGTTTCTCTGGCTACAATCAGATAAAGATGCATCCTGAGGATGAAAAACATACATCCTTTCGAACCCCATTTGGCGTGTATTGTTACACTGTCATGCCATTTGGTCTGAAGAATGCTGGTGCCACATATCAGAGGGCTATGATGAAAATATTCCAAGATATGCAGCACAAGACGGTTGAATGTTACGTTGATGACCTCGCCGTCAAAAGCAAAAGAAAAGAAGATCATCTCGAAAACCTTCGAGAAGTCTTCCTCCGGCTTCGCAAACACAAACTGCGAATGAATCCATTGAAATGCTTCTTCGGCGTCTCGTCGGGTAAGTTCCTCGGATTCTTAGTTCGGAAAGCTGGAATAGAGCTTGACCCCATAAAAGTCAAAGCCATTCTAGAAATGCCCTCTCCAAGAACCTTGAGAGAACTCAAAGGGCTTCAAGGGAGATTGGCCTACATCAGACGGTTCATCTCCAATCTTTCGGGGAAATGCGTCCATTCTCCCGGTTGATGAAAAAGGGTGTAAACTTTGTCTGGGATGCTGACTGTGAAGCTGCTTTCCAAGACATCAAGTCATACCTGACAAAACCTCCAGTGTTAGCTGCTCCTACCACTGGAAAACCATTCATCTTGTACACAAGAGCCCTTGATCACTCTCTGGGAGCTCTGCTTGCGCAAGAAAATGATCAAAGAAAAGAAGCTGCTCTATATTACCTCAGCCGCATGCTAGTAGGTGCAGAGCATCGCTACTCTCCAGTCGAAAAAGAATGTCTTGCAGTGATGTTCGCCGTACAAAAGCTGCGTCACTACTTGCTTTCCAACACAGTCTACCTGGTCTCGAGGGTCAACCTCTTGAAGGTCCTTGTCACAAAGGCAGGTTCTCTCAATGCTCGACTGGCAAAATGGTCCATCCTTCTGTCACAATTTGATATTAGGTATGTACCACAAAAAGCAATCAAAGGGCAAGCTCTAGCGGACTTCCTCGCAGAGCATCCATTGCCTAAAGATTCTCCACTCAGAGATGATCTCCCAGACGAACCAGTCTACAATGTGGAGACTTTCTCACAAAGTGCCTCCTGGGACATGTACTTTGACGGTGCAACCAGGACAAATGAAAAAAGACAGCTGATCTCGGGAGTTGGCATCCTCTTTGTTAGCCCCGACAAATACATGATTCCACACGCTTTCTCGCTACTGGAACCATGCACAAACAATGCAGCTGAATATCAAGCTCTGATCTTAGGATTGGAACTCGCCATCGAATCCGGTATCACCATGCTGGAAGTCTTTGGAGACTCTCAACTGATCGTCAACCAGATGAATCAGAAATTTGAAGTCAGGAAGCCAGATTTGTTGCCCTACTACAACAAGGCACAATCACTTCTGCAAAAGTTTGACATCTGTCACATCACCCACATTCGTAGAGGTGAAAACATACGTGCAGATGCCCTAGCCGGACTTGCCGCATCCATGGCAATCCAGGAAGGGGAAAACATGCAAATCACAGTGTGCGAAAGGAGAATCCTTCCTCCTCTTAACACACACCAAGCAGTTGCTGAATGCCACCAAGTGGTCGGAAGTCGGATTTCAATCCTTCAAACTTCAATCGGCGACTGGAGGGATCCGTTCATTGATTACATTATGTTCGGAATCCTACCTGAAGATCCAAAAGAACGGGTAACCATCCAAAGGCGAACCCCAAACTTCATTTGGATATTCCTTCAAAAATCCTTTACAGGAAATCCTTCAACGGAGTACTTCTACGCTGCTTGTCACAACAAGAGGCTGAAGAAACACTCAAAGAAGTTCATGCTGGTCTTTGTGGAGCTCATCAGGCTGGACCTAAGCTCTATGATCAGATAAAAAGGTTAGGATATTACTGGCCTACCATGGTAGCTGACGCAATGCAATTTGCTAAGCGCTGCCAACAATGCCAAGTTCATGGAGATTACATTCACATGCCTCCAGAATGGCTGCATCCTACAGCGATCTCATGGCCTTTCGAAGCCTGGGGTATGGACATCATAGGTCCTATTTCTCCCCCTTCAAGCAAAGGTCATCGCTTCATCTTCGCCGCTACGGATTACTTCTCCAAGTGGTCAGAAGCATTTGCGTTTAACGAAATGAAGACCTCATCAGTCCTTCAGTTCCTACGCACCAACATCATTTGTCGTTTCGGCATACCCTAAAAGATTCGTCCATGATAACGGACCACAGTTCCGGGATCATCGATTCTACAGGTTCTGCGACAATACAAAATCCAAAGCTGTCCTTCGACTCCATACAATCCGGCAGCAAACGGGTTAGCAGAAGCTTTCAACAAGACACTCTGCAAAATCCTCAAAAAAATGGTCTCTAGTCACAAAAGAGACTGGAGCGACAAAATGTCTGAAGCTTTGTGGGCCTATCGAACCACCGTTCGAGGACCAACCCATAGCACACCATTCTCCTTGGTCTATGGATGCGAAGCTGTCGTGCCCTTGGAAGTACAAATTCCTTCCTTGAGGGTATCCTTGCAAAATGACATGACTCAAGAAAGCAATGTCAAATTGCGACTCCATGAGCTGGACAATCTCGATAAGAGACGGCTCGAAGCTCAACAAAGCATTGAACTTTACCAAGCACGTATGGCAGGATCTTTCGATAAAAAGGTCAGGCAACGCGCCTACAAAAAGAATGACTTGGTTCTTGCGGTAAAAAGACCAATGGTCTTCGCTCACAAGTCCAAAGGCAAATTTGAGCCAAAATGGGAGGGACCCTACAGTCATCGACAAGGTTTTTTCTAATGGCGCATACGCACTCCTAAACATGGAAGGTGATAGATGTATGCTGCCCATCAACGGCAAGTTCTTAAAGCGGTACTACCCTTAAAGACTTACCCAACTGGGTAAGAGCAATGCCTGCACGGCCAAAGCCGGTTTCCAGGTACACGCTCGCTAAACCCACCCTTTTTTTAGAATTTTCATATCAAATGTTGAAATTTCTAGAAATCTAAAGCAATGCTTACTTTCATCGTTTCATTGTTCAAAAAAAAAATATCCAAGTTTAGGAACCTTTCCCTAACTTGACCAAAATTTTCAACCCTTGAACCCAAATTCATGGTTTAAAACAAAATCCGGATTCAGGGATTTCCACCCTAGTCCACCCTGCCTTTTACCGCCAAAATGGTTTTTAGGTCAAAACTTATGACCCTCGTGTCTTTAAACAAAAAAAAATGGTTTTTTCAAAAACCGCGAGGAAGCGACGCTTAGTCGATACTCGCACAAATCGGAAGCAAGCGAACCACGTTCGACACTTCCAAAATCGCAGGGAAGCGACATTTCGTCGGTACTTTGCAAAATCCAAAACTGTGGAGATGCAACATTTCAGTTGAGTATCCACAACCCAAATTTCAAAGGTTTCGAAAAAAACCTAAAAAACTGTGGAGACGCAACATTTCAGTTGATATCCATAACCCAAAGGTTCGAGAAACTACAATTTCAAAAATCGTGGGGAAACGACATCAAGTCAGTACCCGCAAAACCAAAATTTTTGAAAAGCAAGGATGCGACATTCCATCGATACTTGCACCCAAATCCACGAGGATGCGACATTCCATCGATACTCGCAACGAAGAGCAAAGATGCGACATTCCATCGATACTTGCTAGAACATTCAGCAGGGAGGCGACTTTTAGTCGGATACTTGCATTTTTTGAGAAAACCAAACCGGCTATAAATGCCATCCAAAACAGGCTATTAAATGCCACAAAACAGGCTAGCAATGCCACCAAAATAAAATCGGCTATCATGCCATAAACAAAAACTTGGATTTCAAAAAAAAAAAAAAACGGCTATCAATGCCACCAAAACAAAACAGGCTATCAATGCCACCAAAAACCGGGCTATAGATGCCACAAAACAAACCGGCTATCAATGCCACCAAAACAAAACCGGCTATCAATGCACCAAACTGGCTATAGATGCCACAAAAAAAAAACTCGGCTATCAATGCCACTAAGAAGGCTGGCTCTCATGCCAAAATTGGCTTCCATGCCCACAACAAAAACCTGGCTTTCATGCCAAAACAATCACTTGACAAAAGATTTTCACAAAATGACAACCTTTTGATCAAATCCCATTTAGCAATTACTTTTATCACAAAAAGATTCAAGTGAGCGTAGGGATAACAAAAAAAAAGAGCATCCCATTTAGCAATTACTTTTATCACAAAAAGATTCAAGTGAGCGTAGGGATAACAAAAAAAAAAGTGTTCACAACCACTACAAAAAAAAAAGTACCAAAAAAAATATACATGTGGTACCAAAAAAAAAAAAAAAGAGTGTTCACAAGCACTACAAAAAAAGTAAGTACCAAAAAAAAATACAAGTGGTACCAAAAAAAAGAGAAAAAGGGATGTTTCTGTATAGAAAAAAATATACAGGAGCTCAATCAAAAATGGTCTCCAGCCAAGAGTTCAGCTCCTTAAGCAAGCTTTGGCCTCATCCGTCAAGGATTCCAAGGCACGCTCTTCAAGAACCTGCCATGAGATGCTGGGGTGGGCTGTAAACCTTCTTTCGCACTAGGGAAGCATCCCTCGAGCGATTTTCCATTGTTTGTTCTCATCAGACTTCCTTTTGAGAACTCGATTGGCATCCGCAACTCGGTGAATCAGAGCAGTCCTCCCTTTCACGAGCCTCTGTTATTTCAGTCCACTTGGCAGCGACTTGTGCCTGCAGATGCTCAAGACGTTTCCTGGCCTCATCGACCTCCTATCAAGGATGTTTAAGGTCATGTGTCAGCCCATGATGGTTAGCTCTTCTAAGTTCCTCTCTCGGACTGCCTGCTTCTTGCTTTCTGTAGCCTCATCCAGGTTAGATTGAGCTTATCCGCAGGGTCCAAGAAACATTCCTGAAGAACTGATCGTCAGGAAAACCCATGGTCTCAAACCACTTGTCACCCAGCTCAATGATCCTATTAACGATCGCCCCTGACATCTGTGACATCCAGACCAGCCTCTTCAGCATCACCGAGAATCTCAGACATGCTGGATCATGCTAATCCGGCTTCCAAGTGCCCAGAAAAGAGAGTCTCAACAAGAGCTCAGAACTCGCACCACCACCTTCTTCGCAAAAAGAAGAGATGGCCCAGCTGAAGATTCGCCCAACTCCGTTGGTCGGCCGCTCATGTCATCATCTGTTGAAAGAGTAACAAAAGAACTCTTTCCAGTTGAAGCTGCTGCTCCGTCGGGAAGGAATCTCAGCGCGAGGAATCTCCTCAACATTGTCAAAGCTGGTCCCAGGAGTCTCTACCTCTGGATTAACCTCTGGCATCCCTTGCTCTGGAAGCGACGGACCTCCTCTGTCACTTCAAAAACCTGCCAAAAGAAACACAAAAAGGTGAATTATACCTGTTTGAAAATCATTATCAGGGTTTATAAACTACAAATACCTTCTTCGACGACTGGCGGAACACTTTCTTCCTCCATGAACTCATCGGAAGCATCATCAACATTTGCGTCCACGATGGTTTCAAAGTCATCATAACCCTGTGGCAAGTCAGCTGACAAAAAAAATGTTAGCAACCGAGTCCAGACACAAAAAAAAAAGTCGTACCAATTGGAGACTCTGGAATCACTCCAGAGTCCCTCGGTTCTTCTTCAGGTGCCCGATAGGATCCGTCACCACCTCATCGGTTGGGACCTCATGCATCACCAAGTCTATCTCTGCTAAAAAAAAAAAAGCAGACGAAAACAAGAAGCAAATCAGAACATGGAAAAATCCCATGAAAAGAAATGGAAAGAGAAAGAAAAAGGAAGAATCAACCTTCACCGACGGTCTCTTCTTCTCGACTTCTTTTCTGGAGGCTCTCGTCAGCATCCACTGGCACATCCTCATCGATAGT
>CM022954.1:43310104-43435808 GCA_012931725.1 Litsea cubeba
CAAAGGTCATCGCTTCATCTTCGCCGCTACGGATTATTTCTCCAAGTGGTCAGAAGCATTTGCGTTTAACGAAATGAAGACCTCATCAGTCCTTCAGTTCCTAGCGCACCAGCATCATTTGTCGTTTCGGCATACCCAAAAGATTCGTCCATGATAACGGACCACATTCCGGGATCATCGATTCTACAGGTTCTGCGACAAATACAAATCCAAAGCTGTCCTTCGACTCCATACAATCCGGCAGCAACGGGTTAGCAGAAGCTTTCAACAAGACACTCTGCAAAATCCTCAAAAAAATGGTCTCTAGTCACAAAAGAGACTGGAGCGACAAAATGTCTGAAGCTTTGTGGGCCTATCGAACCACCGTTCGAGGACCAACCCATAGCACACACATTCTCCTTGGTCTATGGATGCGAAGCTGTCGTGCCCTTGGAAGTACAAATTCCTTCCTTGAGGGTATCCTTGCAAAATGACATGACTCAAGAAAGCAATGTCAAATTGCGACTCCATGAGCTGGACAATCTCGATAAGAACGGCTCGAAGCTCAACAAAGCATTGAACTTTACCAAGCACGTATGGCAGGATCTTTCGATAAAAAGGTCAGGCAACGCGCCTACAAAAAGAATGACTTGGTTCTTTGCGGTAAAAAGACCAATGGTCTTCGCTCACAAGTCCAAAGGCAAATTTGAGCCAAAAATGGGAGGGACCCTACATCATCGACAAAGGTGTTCTCTAATGGGCGCATACGCACTCCTAAACATGGAAGGTGACAGATGTATGGCGGCCCATCAACGGCAAGTTCTTAAAGCGGTACTACCCTTAAAGACTTACCCAACTGTGTAAGAGCAATGCCTGCACGGCCAAAGCCGGTTTCCAGGTCAAACGCTCGCTAAACCCACCCTTTTTTTAGAATTTTCATATCAAATGTTGAAATTTCTAGAAAATCTAAAGCAATGCTTACTTTCATCGTTTCATTGTTCAAAAAAAAAATATCCAAGTTTAGGAACCTTTCCCTAACTTGAACCAAAATTTTCAACCCTTGAACCCAAAATTCATGGTTTGAAAACAAAATCCGGATTCAGGGATTTCCACCCTAGTCCACCCTGCCTTTTACCGCCAAAATGGTTTTAGGTCAAAACTTATGACCCTCGTGTCTTTAAACAAAAAAAAAATGGTTTTTCAAAAACCGCGAGGAAGCGACGCTTAGTCGATACTCGCTACAAATCGGAAGCAAGCGAACCACGTTCGACACTTCCAAATCGCAGGGAAGCGACATTTCGTCGGTACTTGCAAAATCCAAAACTGTGGAGATGCAACATTTCAGTTGATATCCACAACCCAAATTTCAAAGGTTCGAAAAAACCTAAAAAACTGTGGAGACGCAACATTTCAGTTGATATCCATAACCCAAAGGTTCGAGAAAACTACAAATTTCAAAAATCGTGGGGAAACGACATCAAGTCAGTACCCGCAAAACCAAAATTTTTGAAAAGTAAGGATGCGACATTCCATCGATACTTGCACCCAAATCCACGAGGATGCGACATTCCATCGATACTCGCAAACGAATGAGCAAAGATGCGACATTCCATCGATACTTGCTAGAACATTCAGCAGGGAGGCGACTTTTAGTCGATACTTGCATTTTTTGAAAACCAAACCGGCTATAAATGCCATCAAAACAGGCTATAAATGCCACAAACCGGCTATCAATGCCACCAAATAAAATCTGCTATCAATGCCATAAACAAAAAACTTGGGATTTCAAAAAAAAACAAAAAAAAACGGCTATCAATGCCACCAAAACAAAACAGGCTATCAATGCCACCAAAAACCGGCTATAGATGCCACCAAACAAACGGCTATCAATGCCACCCAAACAAAACCGGCTATCAATGCCACCAAAACTGGCTATAGATGCCACAAAAAACAAACTCGGCTATCAATGCCACAAGAAAGGCTGGCTCTCATGCCAAAATTGGCTTCCATGGCCACAAACAAAAACCTGGCTTTCATGCCAAAACCATCACTTTGACAAAAGATTTTCACAAAATGACAACCTTTTGATCAAATCCCATTTAGCAATTACTTTTTATCACAAAAAGATTTCAAGTGAGCGTAGGGATAACAAAAAAAAAGAGCATCCCATTTAGCAATTACTTTTATCACAAAAAGATTCAAGTGAGCGTAGGGATAACAAAAAAAAAAAGTGTTCACAACCACTACAAAAAAAAAGTACCAAAAAAAAATATACATGTGGTACCAAAAAAAAAAAAGAGTGTTCACAAGCACTACAAAAAAAAGTAAGTACCAAAAAAAAATACAAGTGGTACCAAAAAAAGAGAAAAAAGGGATAGTTTCTGTTATAAAAAAAATATACAGGAGCTCAATCAAAAATGGTCTCCAGCCAAGAGTTCAGCTCCTTAAGCAAGCTTTTGGCCTCATCCGTCAAGGATTCCAAGGCACGCTTCTTCAAGAACCTGCCATGAGATGCTGGGGTGGGCTGTAAACCTTCTTTCGCACTAGGAAGCATCCCTCGAGCGATTTTCCATTGTTTGTTCTCATCAGACTTCCTTTGAGAACTCGATTGGCATCCGCAACTCGGTGAATCAGAGCAGTCTCCCTTTCACGAGCCTCTGTTATTTCTAGTCCACTTGGCAGCGACTTGTGCCTGCAGATGCTCAAGACGTTTCCTGGCCTCATCGACCTCCCTGTCAAGGATGTTAAGGTCATGTGTCAGCCCCAATGATGGTTAGCTCTTCTAAGTTCCTCTCTCGGACTGCCTGCTTCTTGCTTTCTGTAGCCTCATCCAGGTTAGATGAGCCTTATTCCGCAGGGTCCAAGAACATCTCCTTGAAGAACTGATCGTCAGGAAAACCCATGGTCTCAAACCACTTGTCACCCAGCTCAATGATCCTATTAACGATCGCCCTGACATCTGTGACATCCAGACCAGCCTCTTCAGCATCACCGAGAATCTCACGCACATGCTGGATCATGCTAAATCCGGCTTCCAAGTGCCCAGAAAAGAGAGTCTCAACCAAGAGCTCAGAACTCGCACCACCACCTTCTTCGCAAAAAGAAGAGATGGCCCAGCTGAAGATTCGCCCAACTCCGTTGGTCGGCCGCTCATGTCATCATCTGTTGAAAGAGTAACAAAAGAACTCTTTCCAGTTGAAGCTGCTCCTGCTCGGGAAGGAATCTCAGCGCGAGGAATCTCCTCAACATTGTCAAAGCTGGTCCCAGGAGTCTCTACCTCTGGATTAACCTCTGGCATCCCTTGCTCTGGAAGCGACGGACCCTCCTCTGTCACTTCAAAACCTGCCAAAAGAAACACAAAAAGGTATGAATATAATCCTGTTTGAAAATCATTATCAGGGTTATAACTACAAAATACCTTCTTCGACGACTGGCGGAACACTTTCTTCCTCCATGAACTCATCGGAAGCATCATCAACATTTGCGTCCATCGATGGTTCAAAGTCATCAGAACCCTGTGGCAAGTCAGCTGACAAAAAAAAATGTTAGCAAACCGAGTCACAGACACAAAAAAAAAAGTCATACCAATTGGAGACTCTGGAATCACTCCAGAGTCCCTCGGTTCTTCTTCAGGTGACCCGATAGGATCCGTCACCACCTCATCGGTTGGGACCTCATGCATCACCAAGTCTATCTCTGCTAAAAAAAAAAGAAAAGCAGAAACAAGAAGCAAATCAGAACATGGAAAAATCCCGTGAAAAGAAATGGAAAGAGAAAAAGGAAGAATCATACCTTCACCGACGGTCTCTTCTTCTCGACTTCTCTTTTCTGGAGGCTCGTCAGCATCCACTGGCACATCCTCATCGATAGTAAGAGGAACTTCCAAGTCAGGAGAGTCCTCATACTGCCCCTTGCTGCGATGATGACTCCTCCCCCTCTTACCCCGGCGGGCTCGCTTCTTAGAGGAACCTGCCCCACTGTCAGAGTCAGGTTTCCCACTTGACTCCTCGCTGGATGGTCTACTCTTGCCAGTAGACTCCACGGAAGCTTGCCTCTGTGCCGCTTGCATCCAAGCGCCAAGTTCGGCTTCCTCTTGTTCTAGCTGCTCTAAAGCCTCATCAGGTATTTCTTGAACAGCTTCAGAACCAATGACGCCCTGGTCACCGAGAAAGCCTATCTTGTGCTTCTCTCCAGAAAGGAAGGCCCAAACTTCCTCTCGCCGGACGCCATCCGACTTTCCAAGGCCCTTTCCAGATGCCAGCTTCACATCAAGCTCCTTCTTGGAAAGCCCCCGATATGCCGAAAAGCTCTCCGCGAACCACTTCGCAAAGCCGGCAGTCCGGGAAGTCAGTAACACAGGATAAGAAATCATGGCTGTAGTGTCTTCAGCACTATAGAAAGCCCATGCATTTCTCTCGTCCTGTAAGCCTCCAAAGCGCTTCACCATGCTTGAAGGCGCTCCAACAACGCCTTGAGAAAAGCCCAGCTGCAAAGCAAAGCGAGAGGGTACATACGGCTGGATGTCGACGAAAAGATGTCTACGGTACACCATCGTGCCGACACGTATGCTGAAAAGCCACTCTCTCTCTGCATTCGTCAAGGAATAATGCCTTCCCGACCCCGCCCTGGTAGAGTCTCGGGAGGCACCAAAATCAAAGGCCTTCTTCCGCAACTCCGGAGAAAGCTTCACTGAAGACTGCCCCATCTCGACGTCCCTGAACCCTCGGATCCTCATGCGGGCAAACAAAAGTGATTCGGACACGGCTTTGCCCTTAGCCAGTCGAATCATCAGAGGATCATCATCCTGTGCAGCACCCAGCCGGTGGAAGCCAGGACAGTGGTATACATACCATGAATAAAAGATATGGGCTGAAAATACCCTATTCATGGGAAGCCCAAGCTGAACCAAAAAAGCAGCAGCCTGCAGTTCGGTACACAGGTAGGAGTAAAGAGCTGGCACCAAAGCAAGCTGCTCTCCAAACGCCATCTGACAAGCCGGAAAAATACAATGCGGCCTGATGTGCGTTCCATCTCCTCCAGCAAAAACAGCCTCACCAAGCCAATAAGTGAGGTAAACAGCGAGATCTCTCCGCAGTGCAATGTCAGGACATATGGCGTTTGTACTTGCACAGAAATCTCTCAACTCTTCTTGCATGGCCAAGATCTTCTTTGAACTTTGATCCTGAGCTCCGGCTTCTTGGGTCACGCTATCAGAAGACTCCCTGCTATCAGAAAAGTTGGGGAATGAAGAGCTAAAACTCTTCCAACTGCTGGATCTAACTTTCAAACCCCCCTTCTCCTTCAAAAAATCATAGAAGGCGACGAGCTGAAAGTATAGAAGCCTGAACTCCTCAGACTGCCCCTCGAGGACGCTGTCAATCGGCATAAACTCCTCATAGAGTTTGCCGAGGATAGGCAATCCAGTAATGGCGCTCAGCTCCTTCAAAGAAAAACCAATCTCACCATTCGTCACAACGAAGGTATTGGTTTGGGGGAGGAATGACCCCAACATAGCCATGAAGGCATCGTCGGAAAAGATCACGGTCTCCCTAAAAGCGCGGACCGCATCAAAAATCCCGGCTTCCTTCAAAACGGCGCCACCAATCAGCAGGACGCGATCAGTCCACGACTTCCACTCGGAGTCGGCATTGAAACGGCCTCGAAGTCGAAAAGGCTTGATCCAATTGCTGCCGTCACCGCTGAAAATACCAAGGCCCACCGGTCTCAAATCGACCGACGGATAATCAGAGCCCTGGTAGCCGCTGGATGGCATCAACAGGTCCATGTCAACAGGCGACCTCTCCGTATATCCAGGAGAACCGCCAACAAAAACCCCGGTCTTGATTACATTTGTCCTTCTCACCCAGCTTGGAGGATCTTCCCTCTTAGAGCACGTGGGGGCAAGGCTCAGAATCGAGACGGTGCGATCAAACGTCGACCGGGTAGCAACAGTCTTCTTCTCACCATCTGCTGTGAAAGAAAACTGAAAACATCTCCTCTGGTATGTCATGTCATCAGGGACTGCATCACCAAAGAAGAAGGTAGGCTTGGGCAAAACGCTCTGATCTTCCATCACCCATGGACGACTACTTACCATGATCTTATAGAATTCCTCTCCCTTGAGAGCGATCAGTCGCTGCCTCATCTCATCTCTGTTGAGGGAGTCGCACTCTTCCTGATTTCTCTCAACATACTGGACCTTCTCAAAAGCCTGCTGAACGGCCAGATTAGAAGATCTAGAAGATCGACGAGGTACGCTTGTAGCAGGCTCTTTACCCTTGTTCGCTCTGGAGGAACCACCTGAAAAGGATGGAAAATAAAAAGATCAAACATCAAAATGACAGAATCTCGCTAAAAAAAAATCTGGCGAAATTTTGACATGATGACGGGGCAATTCCGAAGAAAAGGAACTATCCCGAAAGAAATAAGAAAGCTTGAAGATGGGCTCAACATCGCTGCGAGCTCCGAAACTGCAAACTTTCGAAATCTCAAAGTCTCCGCAAAATCAGGAAGCTCAACATCACTGCGAGCTCCAAATTCCCAAATTTGCGAAAACTTTCAGGTATGCTATCACATCATGCTACAAATTTAATTTACAATTGAATGCATGCATGAACATCTAGGTTTGCCAAAAAAAAAAGGGGCATTATCATGATGAGCAAAAAGAAAAGAAACTTTCTCAAAAAAAAAAAAAGAAAGAAGAAAAAAAAAACAAAAAGAAAAGAAACTTTCTCAAAAAAAAAGGGAGAAAGAAAAAGAAAAAAAAAAGAAAAGAAACTTTCTCAAAAAGAAAAGGAGGGAAAGAAAACAAAAAGAAGAAGAAGAGGGGACTGGCCCACAGGCCGTGGCCCATTGGCCACGTGGCCGTACGGCCAGATCCGTACGGATCTGTCAGTACGGCCCACAAACAAAAACAAAACAAAACAAAAAAAAAAGAAAAAGAAAAGAAAGCAAAAAAAAAAAAGAGAAGCAAACACGTGAAAGAAAAAAAAAAGAAGAAAAGAAAAAGAAACAAAAAAAAGAAAGAACTTTATTTTTCCTACAATGGAGTTTTCTTGAAAAAAGGGAACTTACTTGAAGCCATTGATGGAGAAGAAGAAGAAAAGTCTTGAAGATCTTGAAGAAGAAGAACTCTTGGTCTTGAAGCCCTCTTGAGATTATTGCAAAAGAAAGTAATAAGAGCAAGAGATCCAACCTTCTCCTTGCTTTTATAGAGAAGAGCAAACCAAAGAAGGAAAGAAGAAAGAGGTAAGTGTTACTAATTAGTAACCTTACCAAAAGAAAGAGATTAGAAAGATTCTTTCCCAAAAGAAAGATATCTTGAAGGATTTTCTCCCAAAAAGAAATCGATGATGGATTCTTTCCTAAAAGAAAGATATCTTGAGATATCCTATCCCAAAATAAAGGGATCATGAGAGATTTTCTCCAAGTAAAGATATTCTTACATATTCTTTATCCAAATGAGATATTTTTGGATATTCTTTACAAAATGACACCATATGAGATCTAAGCCGTTTCAAAAGCTTAAGGTCCCATGGGTTAGCCCATATAAGCCAGGTTTGACCACCTAGGCACAAAAAAAAAAAAATTTATTATTATTTTGGGCTTTTAGTCAAAGAGAAATCCCTCTTACCAAGAGCATACAAAAATGGCTCCATGCCTCTTTTTAGTTGATTGGACCATACAAAAGAAAATTCCAAGCCCCATGAGCTTCCAAAAATCAAACCATCCAGCCTCATCTACCAAATTGAGCCAAAATCTTGAAATTGACATTCCACAAAAATCAAACCAAATCCTGGTCCCCTAACTTGCCACATACAGCCTGTTAGGTCACAAGACCAAAACCAAAAACCAAAACCTGATCCCTTAACTTGCCACATACAGCCTGTTAGGTCACAAGATCAAAACCAAAATTGATCCCCCCCCCAAGGTCCTTGCCTTCTCCTTCTGCCGCCAATGGCTTAGATGTGGCTTTTCAGCCCGTCTACTCGGCTTTTCATTGGACATAGGACCTTCTTTTGGTCTTTGTTCTCTAAAAACCTGAGGTTATAGCCAAGCCAAGCGAATCAATAGCATCCTCTGTTCTCATCTGCATGGATGATGGCGAAGCCCACATATGGCTTGCGACCGTCAATCTAAACGGGTCTCCCACAATCTCCTGAGAAGTTAGATCCTCCTTTTCTTGCTTTTCATTGTAGTTTGTATTTTTTTTTAAAAGAGACAAAAAATCACCACTCTTGTCTTTCATTATTGATAAGGACTGTAAATCGGCTATAAACGCCAAAATCGGCTATAAACGCCAAAAATCGGCTATAAACGCCAAAATCGGCTATAAATGCCAAAAAAAATCGCCTTTCACGGCAAATCAAGAAAATGTCTCTTTTCTTAAATATATGTGCAATGGAAAACTTGAAAGAAGTTGATTTCCTTTTTACTTGCGAAGGTTGATCTCCGGATCACCACTTGCAATTCCAAGTAAAAATAGAAAATATGGCACACCCACACAAAAAAAGAAATGTTGATGCACGCCCCTGCCCCCTGGTTACGAAAGGGTCGGAACCAAACGGACTCCCACGTCCGCCGACCTCGGTAGGAACCGATCATTGGAGCGCGGTCCATCACCAATGTCTATCTACATGAAGATCCATCGATGATCATCGCCAGAAGAATCCCAAAAGACGCGGCACGGCGCGCGACTCTTCAACTGCTCGGCGACCACTTTATGCGATTAATTGACTAGCTTTATTACAGTCATTAATCCATTTCTTTGGACCGCCCAATCAGAAGCAAGCATCTGGAATTTACAAGTCAAGAGATTCATGGCATTTAACCCATGAAACTCCTCCCATCATGGCGATTAAAGGCGATTAAATGCCCTGAACCTCCTCCGGCCAATCAGAAGCCAAGAAAAAGGAGTTACAAAATAAAAAATTCAATCTTGTAACTCCTCCCTTTATGTAGCTTTATGACAATTAAAGCTCATAAATCCTCCTAAATAGCTACCTAAAGGCCTATAAATAGGAGAGCATTCCAAACGATCCCAGATCGAAAAAACCACAAAGATCGAAAAAACAAGACAGATCCCAGGTCAGAAAAAAGCATAGAAATCCAGAGAAAGAAAGAGAAAACTCTGCGGAAGTTCTACACCGACCACCGCTACAAGGTGACAAAAGTCCATTGGGGGGGTACCCCCCCCCCCTAAGGTCCTTATCTTCTCCTTCTGCCTCCAATGGCTTAGACGTGGCTTTTCAGCCCGTCTACTTAGTTTTTTATTGGACATAGGACCTCCTTTTGGTCTTTGTCCTCTAAAAACCTGAGGTTATAGCCAAGCCAAGCGAATCAAAAGCATCCTCTGTTCTCATCTGCATGGATGATGGCGAAGTCCACATATGGCTTGCGGCCGTCAATCTGAATGGGTCCCCCACAATCTCCTGAGAAGTTAGATCCTCATTTTCTTGCTTTTCATTGTAGTTTGTATTTTCCAAAAGAGACAAAAATCACAACTCTTGTCTTTCATTATTGATAAGAATTGTAAATCGGCTATAAACGCCAAAAATCGGCTATAAATGCCAAAAATCGGCTATAAACGCCAAGATCGGCTATAAATGCCAAAAAATCGTCTTTCACGACAAATCAAGAAAATGTCTCTTTTCTTAAATACCCACGTCCGCCGACCTCGGTAGAACCGAGCAGAATGCGCTGGTCCATCAAGCTGGCTCCACCCGGTGGGACTCGTTCATTTGAGAACACGATGCTAGAAATGAAATATTTGCATATCATATCTATTGCTCTATGCTTATACTTCTTTTCTTGATTCCTTGGCTACTTTCTAATTGGTGGCCTATGTTGGATTCCGCATTTAAAAAAAATGAGATGAGATTTTTTGGGAATTTCTAATTCTTTGAATTTATTTCCACTCTTTCTCTTTTCAACAAAAAAATCAGATTTTTTTTTTGGACTCAAAATTGAGAAACCTTGATCCTTTCCTATCGTTCATCGTGCTTGCAGAAATGTTGAGCCTGTTCGACTAAGGTTTTGGGCCATCGTTTCTCTTCGATGAGTTCATTAGAAAAAAAAATAAAAAAAAAACAAAAAATTGGATTTTTCATTTTGGATTCAAAATTGAGAAACCTTGATCCTTTCCTATCGTTCATCGTGCTTGCAGAAATGTTGAGCCTGTTCGACTAAGGTTTTGGGCCATCGTTTCTCTTCGATGAGTTCATTAGAAAAAAAAATAAAAAAAAAACCATAAATTGGATTTTTCGTTTTGGATTCAAAATTGAGAAACCTTGATCCTTTCCTATCGTTCATCGTGCTTGCAGAAATGTTGAGCCTGTTCAACTAAGGTTTTGTGCCATCGTTTCTCTTCGATGAGTTCATTAGAAAAAAAACAAAAAATCGGATTTTTCATTTTGGATTCAAAATTGAGAAACCTTGATCCTTTCCTATCGTTCACCGTGCTTGCAGAAATGTTGAGCCTGTTCGACTAAGGTTTTGGGCCATCGTTTCTCTTCAATGAGTTCATTAGAAAAAAAAAACAAAAAATCAGATTTTTCATTTTGGATTCAAAATTGAGAAACCTTGATCCTTTCCTATCGTTCATCGTGCTTGCAGAAATGTGTAGCCTGTTCGACTAAGGTTTTGGGCCATCGTTTCTCTTTGATTAGTTCATTAAAGATCTAAAATATATATGTAAAAGAAGACATAGAACACTAAGGTTAAACCAACTGCGTTCTATGATCATGGTTGATTCAAGAAAAGCCTTGTCCAGAGTGTGGAGGCAGCTTGACTATTCTAGGCAAGGGTCCTTCAAACGGGTTCATTAAGTAATCTACCCTTACCTGGGGGCAATTCTATCAATCGAGATTTCATAAGACCGGGTTAGGAGGCCTATGTGTACTCTCTCGTCTTTTAAATAAAATTTTTTCAAAATAAAATTTTTTAAAATAAAAATTTTAAAATAAAAAATAAAAAATAAAAAAAATTTCAAAAAAAAACTTAAAAAAATTTATAAAAATAACAAATAAATAAATAATAATAAAAAAAGATTTTTTTTAAAATATCTTGAAAAAAAAACTTCCGTCATTTTGGGTTTAGATTGGAGAAAAATTTTGGTCTCCTCCTTTCTGAGCACTGGCGCTCGCGGAAATCGCTGAGCTCGTGTTCAGATTGGAGTGCCTTTTGCTCTCTTTGATGAACCCGATATTGGCCTTCAAAAAAAACTTGTCATTTTTTTATTCAAATCCGAGAAATTATGGTTCATTTCCTTCTGAATACTGGCACTCGCGGAAATCGCTGAGACCGTATTTGGATCGGAATACCATCTGCTCTCTTTGATGAATCCAATCTTGACCTTTCAAAATAGGGAATCTCATCTCATGGATGCGGTCTCCAAACATTTGTGTCTAGCGGTACTAGTACGCCCTTTCAGGGTCTACTGTATTCGCGACCGGCACATTTGTAACTCCAACTTTATATTCTTCTTACCTCGAGCAAGCTCTGCTTCTCGATAAGTCGAATTTAAGTTCACAATTGCTTCTAGCAGTCACTGGGACGCTCATTTTGGGCTTACCATACCTACGATCAGAACAATTGTACCCTCTATGGCATTTTGCCTTCCTCATATTGCTTGGTTCATCTCCCTCGAGCAATTTGAAAAGACGAAACCATAGAACTTCCCATTTATGATCATTATATTCTTGTGATTACTAATGGATGTGGTCTTGTTTCAGAAACTTTTCAAAAACTAACAATGGCAGCTTCACTAACCATTACCTTCGACGAGAACAAGCACAAACTTATGCTTCAACAGAAGCAAACTACGCGCACCTACAAGCGCCCCATCAGCTGCCAAAGCGTCAACTCCTTCAGCAACTCTCTGACTCCGGGTCGACCTCGACTCCCCGGACTATCGTCTTTGGGACGCTGGGACCATTCCCACTTCCCGAGGAACAAACTGCTCCTTCCAAGAAGCAGAAGCTCGCCTCTCAACGTGTCACTACCGTGACACCAAAGGCGAGCACCAGAAGACCCAAAGCCCGTGGCAGCCCCACGAAGCCTCGACCAGCAAACGACCAGGTCTATCCCAAGACTTGGCCCCCAAGACCTTCATCAAAACAAAGAAGGTACCAAACATCCACCAAGCCAACATTCCTGGCCCCACTCAAGGAGAACCAGTTCTACCCTCTTGCTTACATGAAAGAGGAGAGACCCATCTCCAACCTGACTCCCAAGTCAACCCAGCATGAACCGGCTTGTTCCTACAAGCCCAAAATTAAGTGATGCATCACAAGGCCTCTGCAGACATCTGTTAAGGCCTACAAACCTGCAGCTTGACCCTTCATCTCTACAGGGGCCGAACTCCAAAAATTCAAAGCTTCGCTGCAACAAGCGAAGGACCTGGTTCGCATCCTGTCCTTGCCCGGCTACAAAGAAGACAGGCTCGGCTGCTGCGCTCGAGGGAGCACATCCTTCATTGTCAAAGCCCAGCCTGAGATGACCGAAGCTCAAATTGCTCGTCGTATACGCCGCCGCGCGTCGTATCGGCAAAAGAGACTAGAGAAGCAAAGGACCCAGCCTCATACACTTCAAGTCTCTCCCAAATGGGTCGAAAAAGAAAGACCCAACCAAGTTGCTGCTGTCCATATGGTTGGAAAAACCAGAAGACGCCAAAAGTTAGCATCCAAAATCCTTGTCCGACGTCCGATGACCCGCAGCGTCTCCAGGATAAGAAGACATTCAGAAGAATCCCCTGCTCCTTCAAGCAAAGGACGGCAGAGTGATCCTTCCTCAAGCTCTTCTTCAAAAAGAAGAAGCCCCAGCTCAGTCACCAGGACAGTTTCTTTGTTCGAATCTCGAGGGATGAACGTCCTGGCTGCAAATTCTGAGCCACCACCCCGCAATCCACCTCAAGATGATGTGATCACACGCATCCAGCAGTTGGAACAAGGCCAGAAGAGGATTGAAGCTCTGATGGAAAACCTTCTCCTCGCCTTCCAAAATCAGGCGAATAATGAACCTCCTCCGAATCATCAAGACAATGAGGTAAATAGAGAAGAAAATGAGTCACGCGCCCTTACCAAAAGGACGTAGACGGTATCCTCACATAAGCAAAAGAAGAGGATATACTCAAGGAGTATGCGATCAAGCCACCATATCCCTTATGGATGGACTCGGTCCCGTTCCCCACAAAATTCAAGCATCCTACTCTCCAAACATATACGGGGAAAGGATCAGCCAGACAGCACGTCATCCACTTCAGGATCTTGACGGGAGCTATCTCGGATCAAGATGCACTCAAGATCCGCCTCTTTGCAAGTATCCTAAAAGGTACGGCCTTCGATTGGTACTCCACTCTGCCGGAGGACTCCATCCAAAATTGGGCCATGCTAGAGACACGCTTCCAAACTCACTTCAAAGGTGAGGATCATCCCGCTACTATGGCTCAGTTGTGTAGCCTAAAATAGGGAGAGAATGAGTCAACATATGACTTCATTCATAAGTGGAAAGCAATGGCATACAAATGCTCTGATGTATTGCCACAAGCGTCGCTAGTCGACATTTGCCGAAACAACATGAGAGCTAGAATCCGCTCCATGATCATCGGCAACAAATCAAATAACCTGCGAGAACTCCTAGAAGCTTCCATGGAAGCTGAAACGGCGATTAAAGACCTCAACAGTCAGAAATCATCAAGAAAAGAGCCAACCGCCATTACAACCTCAAAACCAAAGAAAAAAGAGGTCCTCAATGTGCAGGCCAAGTCAGCTCCTCAGCCACCAAAGAAAGCTGAAAACAAAGCTGCTGGTAAGAGACCTGAACTCTCAGATGCCTTCAAAGAGCGAGTAGACAAGAAATACCCATTCGATGAAGATGTTGATGAAATCTTCGGAGCTCTTGTGGCAAACGGCAAGCTCACCTTGCCTGAACCCAAAAGACCGGGTGATGTTGGCAAAACCAACGATCCTCGGTACTGTCCATACCACTAGATGATTTCGCATCCTTTCAATTAATGCTTCGTTGTGAGGGAGAAAATAAACGAGATGTGGAAAAACGGAGTCATTACCTTTGACAAAAACTATGGGTCTGCCTTCGTCAACATGGTAACATGTGGACAAATATCAAAATCACCGAAGAAGAAGATCACTACTTCCTTCAAGGTGATAAACACAATCCAAGCGTTCGAGGAACTGGTTCCCTACCCGACACCAGACGGACAACCCATATGGGTACATTCCGATCTCCTGGAAGATGAAAATTGGGAGGTCGTGAAAACAAAGTCTACAGCTCAACAGCGAAGGCAGGCTAGAAAACATCTCCTCAAGCTTAAACGGCAAGAGAAGACCCAGCCAAAATAAGAAGTCCAAGAAAAGGCAGAGGCTTCCTCTACCGCTTCACTGGAGGCAACAAAAACATCCCTTCCAGAGACTTCAAAGGGGGTAAGAAAATTCACTCTCAGTGATTTCATGCCACCTCAATTCAAAGAAGCCACGCAGGAGGCATCATACTCTTGCAATTCGGTAGTTGGATTCTCCATTGATGGATATGAGTCCAGCGACACCGATGATGGATTCGAATCCAATTACACAGACGAGTGGGAGGAGTCCCTTGAAATAGGAGAATATCTCTCCGATGAAGAATGGGTTCCTGAGACTCATTTTATGCCAGTAATCTGGTATAACCCTCTACAGCCACAAGGATCCTGGTCTGATGATGAAGAAGATCAAGAGGCTGTACAAGAAAATGCTGCTGACCCAGTACCCCTCATTGCTCCAGTGGAAATCAACAATGTTGAGACACAAAGAGTTGATGAAGAAGAAGATTTGGCTCCTACGCCTGATCTTGAAGAATATGCAAGGATCTTGCAGCGTCTCGCTCTAGAACAAGAGCAAGACCGCGTCAACGAGCTTCCTCGCAATCCAGAGCCTGAAGTCCATGAAGACCATCAGGTACATCCTCCCTTAACTCCTGAAAATGGAGATAATTGCTGGATAGACGATCCTCTTACATCCGAGGATGAGTCTGACTCCGATCAGACAACGTCTCTGATGGACCGCGCTCCTGATGCCTGGTCCTACCGAGGTCGGCGGACGTGGGAGTCCGTTGGGTCCGACCCTTTCGTAACCGGGGGGCAAGGGGCGTGCATCAACATTTCTTTTGTGTGGGTGTGCCAGATTTTCTATTTTTACTTGGAATTGCAAGTGGTGATCCGGAGATCAACCTTCGCAAGTAAAAAGGAAATCAACTTCTTTCAAGTTTTCCATTGCACATATATTTAAGAAAAGAGACATTTTCTTGATTTGCCGTGAAAGGCAATTTTTTTGGCATTTATAGTCGATTTTGGCGTTTATAGCCGATTTTGGCGTTTATAGCCGATTTACAATTCTTATCAATAATGAAAGACAAGAGTTGTGATTTTTGTCTCTTTTAAAAATTACAAACTACAATGAAAAGCAAGAAAAGAAGGATCTAACTTCTCAGGAGATTGTAGGGGACTCGTTCAGATTGACGGTCTCAAGCCATATGTGGACTTCGTCATCATCCATGCAGATGAGAACAGAGGATGCTATTGATTCGCTTGGCTTGGCTATAACCTCATGTTTTTAGAGAACAAAGACCAAAAGGAGGTCCTATGTTCAATAAAAAGCCGAGTAGACGGGCTGAAAAGCCACGTCTAAGCCATTTGGAGGCAGAAAGAGAAGTCAAGGACCTTGGGGTGGGGGGGGTACCCCCCAAGGGACTTTTGTCACCTTGTAGCGGTGGTCGGTGTAGAACTTCCGCAGAGTTTTCTCTCTTTTCCTTTTCTGAATTTCTGTGCTTTTTTCTGATCTGGGATCTGTCTCGTTTTTTCGATCTGGAATTCTTTGGAATGCTCTCCTATTTATAGGCTTTTAGGTAGCCATTTAGGAGGGTTTATGAGCCTTAATTGTCATAAAACTACATAAAGGGAGGAGTTACAAGATTGAATTCTTTATTTTGTAACTCCTTTTTCTTGGCTTTTGATTGGCCGGAGGAGATTGAGGGCATTTAATCGCCTTTAATCGCCATGATGGGAGGAGTTTCATGGGTTAAATGCCATGAATCTCTTGACTTGTAACTCCCGGATGCTTGCTTCTGATTGGTCCATCCAAAGAAATGGATTAATGACTGTAATAAAGCTAGTCAATTAATCACATTAAGTGGTCGCCGAGCAGTTGAAGAGTCGCGAGCCGTGCCGCGTCTTTTAGGATTCTTCTGGCGATGATCATCGATGGATCTTCATGTAGATCGACATCGGATGACCATGTAACTTCAAGTGTTGGTTGCCAACAGCGGGTCGGTACCATCTGTCCTGTCAATTTCTCGATCGGTCGGGTAGAAAGCACACTTTTTTTTGGTTGACCGGGTGGCGATCAATATTGTTTTCGATACTCTTGATGATTAACCCATGTTTTTTACGGATGTCAGAGGATTTAGTATCTCAAAAGTATGAATTTTGAAAAATACCAGAGGCCGGACGCTTCGAATCGTGTAAAAACGGTGAGAAATGGGGTTTCCGGGGCCCACCGGGCGATCCCGGGCCCCAGGGTCGCAGGGGCCTGCGACCCATGGGGGTTTTTCCCCCCTTTTGTCCCGTTTTGTGTCCATTTTTGTTGTTTTTTTATTCTTTTTTCTTCTGTATTTTTCCTTGAGATTTTTTATCATTTATTGGCCTAATTTCCCTGTAGAAAATCTGATGAGAGTCCTTGCATTTTATTTTGCAAAGTTTCTAATTTTCCGAGAAAGCCGAAGACTTTGTTGCGCAGAGCTGCCGATTTTCCGTCAGAAGCTGAAACTGAGTCAAACGATGTCGGAATGACCTGATTTTTGAGGTGAAGCCTCCTGAGCAATAAATAAGACCAACCATAGGATTTTGTTTGAGTTTTGAAGCCGTTTGGGGTCCTATCACTAGTAGATTTGCTTTTGTCGCGATGAAGATGTCACGGTTTGATGTGCGGTCAACCGATGTCCGATTGACTTGAAATTTGACAGGGAACCTATTGGAGTCATTTCAAGATGATCCATAGGCTCTGTCTTGGAAACCATGGTCCCGAGGAGCTTCGCCGCTGAGAGGCCTGATTTGGCTTCCGAGCGTCAAAGTATGGTCAAATGTTGTCGAAATGACCTGAAATTTGACGTGTAGCCCTTTGTAAGCATTTTGGAGCCGTCCATGTGCTCTATCTGATGAGTGATGGCCTTGGTGGTTCTCGCCGCCGAGAGGCTTGATTAAGCTGTTCGAGGGTTGATGTAGGGTCAAACGTTGTCGGTTTGACTCGGAACTTGACGTGGAGCCTTTTGGATGTATTTTGAGACCATCCATCAGCTCTGATCGAAGATTCTTTCGCCGCCGGGAGCTCCTTTTCAGCTGCCGGAGAAGCGGAGTTAGGCCAAATGATTTTGAAATGGCCTGAAACTTCTTGTGTACTCCTCTTTTGGCTGTCTTGAAGGATCTTACAGTTTTTGTTTGATTCTGACAAGATTTGATTTTTTTGGAAGTAGCATTACCTATTTATGGCAGGTTGCGACTTCATGTAGCTCTTTGGATCTTGAAGAGGCAAAGTGACATTTTTTTGTGTCAACAAATCCCCCCTCAAGTTACAGCGACGAGTCGCTTAACATTTGTAGTCGATGTGCCTCGAAGAGATTTTTGAAGGAGTGCCTGTGACTGGACCAAGAGTCTTTGAACTGTCTTTCTTTTTGGTATTTGTAGCCTTTTGAGCTTCCAAGGGAATTTTATGGTAGTGAAAGGTATCACGTACCATCTCGAGGCAAAGTTTTGAAGATGACATCAGGGATGTGGATTTGGGTTTTGACCTTGTGACCTAACAGGCTATATGTGGCAGGTTAGGGGGTCGGGTATGTTTTTGACCGTGTGACCCAACAAGCTGTATGTGGAATGTTGGGGGATCAATTTTGGTTTTGATCTTATGACCTAACAGGCTGTATGTGGCAAGTTAGGGGATCTGGTTTTGGTTTTTGGTTTTGGTCTTGTGACCTAACAAGCTGTATGTGGCAAGTTAGGGGACCAGGATTTGGTTTGGATTTTTGTGGAATGTCAATTTCAAGATTTTGGCTCAATCTGGTAGATGAGACTGGATGGTTTGATTTTTTGAAGCTCATGGGGCTTGGAATTCTTTTTGTATGGTGTAATCAACTCAAAAGAGGCATGGAACCATTTTTGTATACTCTTGGTAAGAGGGATTTCTCTTTGACTAAAAGCCTAAATTTTTTTTTTTTAGTGCCTAGGTGGTCAAACCTGGCTCATATGGGCTAACCCATGGGACCTTAAGCTTTTGAAATGGCTTAGATCTCATATGGTGTCATTTTTGTAAAGAATATCCAAAAATATCTCATTTGGATAGAGAATATCTAAGAATATCTTTACTTGGAGAGAATCTCTCATGTTCCCTTTATTTTGGGAGAGAATATCTCAAGATATCTTTCTTTGGGAAAGAATCTTCTATTGATCCTATCTTTTGGGAGAAAATCTCTCATTGATTTCTTTTTGGGAGAGAATCTCTCAAGATATCTTTCTTTTGGGAAAGAATCCTTCTAATCTCTTTCTTTTGGCAAGGTTACTAATTAGTAACACTTACCTCTTTCTTCTTTCCATCTTTGGTTTGCTCTCTTCTATAAAAGCAAGGAGGAGGTTGGATCTCTTGCTCTTATTGCTTTCTTTTGCAACAATTCCAAGAGGGCTTCAAGACCAAGAGTTCTTCTTCTTCAAGATCTTCAAGACTTTTCTTCTTCTCCATCAATGGCTTCAAGTAAGTTCCCTTTTTCAAGAAAACTCCATTGGAGGAAAAATAAAAAGTTCTTTCTTTTTTTTTTTGTTTCTTTCTTTTCTTCTTTTTCTTTTCTCCACGTGTTTTTTACTCTTTTTTTTGCACGTGTTTTCTCCTTTTCTTTTTTTTTTTTTTTGCATGTTTTTTTTTTTTGTGGGCCGTACGGACAGATCCGTACGGATCTGTCCGTACGGCCACGACGCCTGTGGGCCATCAAATTTTGTTTTTCTTGTTTTTTTTTTTTTCTTTCCCCTTTTTATTTTTGATAAAGTTTTCTTTTTCTTCTTTTTTTTTTTGCTCATCATGATAATGCCCCTTTTTTTTTGCAAACCTAGATGTTCATGCATGCATTCTATTGTAAATTAAATTTGTAGCATGATGTGATAGCATACCTGAAAGTTTTCGCAAATTTGGGAATTTGGAACTCGCAGCGATGTTGAGCCCTTCCTGATTTTGCAGAAACTTTGAGGTTTCGAAAGTTTGGAGTTTCGGAGCTCGCAGCAATGCTGAGCCCATCTTCAAGGTTTCTATTTCTTTTGGGATAATTCCTTTTCTTCGGAATTGCCCCGTCATCATGTCAAAATCTCGCCAGATTTTTTTTAGCGAGATTCTGTCATTTTGATGTTTGATCTTTTTCTTTCCCATCCTTTTCAGGTATTTCCTCCAGAACGAACAAGGGTAAAGAGCCTGCTGCAAGCGTACCTCGTCGATCTGCTAGATCTTCTAATCCGGCTGTTCAGCAGGCTTTTGAGAAGGTCCAGTATGTTGAGAGAAATCTGGAAGAATGCGACTCCCTCAACATAGATGAGATGAGGCAGCGACTGATCACTCTCAAGGGAGAGGAATTCTATAAGATCATGGTAAGCAGTCGTACATGGGTAATGGAAGATCAGAGGGTTTTGCCCAAGCCTACCTTCTTCTTCGGTGATGCCGTCCCTGATGACATGACATACCAGAGGAGATGTTTTCAGTTTTCTTTCACAGCAGATGGTGAGAAGAAGACTGTTGTTACCCGGTCGACGTTTGATCGCACCGTCTCGATCATGAGCCTTACCCCCACGTGCTCTAAGAGGGAAGATCCTCCAAGCTGGGTGAGAAGGACAAATGTAATCAAGATCGGGGTTTTTGTTGGAGGTTCTCCTGGATATACAGAGAGGTCGCCTGTTGACATGGACCTGTTGATGCCATCCAGCGGCTACCAGGGTTCTGATTATCCGTCGGTCGATTTGAGACCGGTGGGCCATAGTATTTTCAGCGGTGACGGCAGCAATTCGATAAAGCCTTTTCGACTTCGTGGCCGTTTCAATGCTGACTCCGAGTGGAAGTCGTGGACTGATCGCGTCCTGCTGATTGGTGGTGCCATTTTGAAGGAAGCCGAGATTTTTTATGCAGTCCGCGCCTTCAGGGAGGCCGTGATCTTTTCCAACGAGGCCTTCATGGCTATGCTGGAGTCATTCCTCCCACAAACCAATACCTTCATTGTGACGAATGGTGAGATTGGTTTCTCTTTGAAGGAGCTGAGCGCCATTACTAGATTGCCCATCCTTGGCAAACTCTATGAGGAGTTTATGCCGATTGACAGCGTCCTTGAGGGGCAGTCTGAGGAGTTTAGGTTTCTGTACTTTCAGCTTGTCGCCTTCTATGATTTTTTGAAGGAGAAGGAGGGTTTGAAAGTTAGATATAGCAGTTGGAAGAGTTCTAGCTCTTCGTTCCCCAACTTTTTTGACAGCAGGGAGTCTTCTGATAGTGTGACCCAAGAAACCAAGGCCCAGGATCCAAGTTCGAAGAAGATCTTAGCCATGCAAGAAGAGTTGAGAGATTTCTGTGCGAGTACAAACGCCATATGTCCTGACATTGCACTACGGAGAGATCTCGCTGTTTACCTCACTTATTGGCTTGGTGAGGCTATTTTTGCTGGAGGAGATGGAACGCACATCAGGCCGCATTGAATTTTTCCGGCTTGTCAGATGGCGTTTGGAGAGCAGCTTGCTTTGGTGCCAGCTCTTTACTCCTACCTGTGTACCGAACTGCAGGCTGCAGCTGTTTTGGTTCGGCTTGGGCTTCCCATGAATAGGGTATTTTTAGCCCACATCTTTTATTCGTGGTATGTGTACCACTGTCCTGGCTTCCATCGGCTGGGTGCTGCACAGGATGATGATCCTCTGATGATTCGGTTGGCTAAGGGCAAAGCCGTGTCCGAATCACTTTTGTTTGCCCGCATGAGGATCCGACGGTTCAGGGACGTCGAGATGGGGCAGTCTTCAGTGAAGCTTTCTCCGGAGTTGCGGAAGAAGGCCTTTGATTTTGGTGCCTCCCGAGACTCTACCAGGGCGGGGTCTGGAAGGCATTACTCCTTGACGAATGCAGAGAGAGAGTGGCTTTTCAGCATACGTGTCGGCACGATGGTGTACCGCAGACATGTTTTCGTCGACATCCAGCCGTATGTACCCTCTCACTTTGCTTTGCAGCTGGGCTTTTCTCAAGGTGTTGTTGGAGCGCCTTCAAGCATGGTGAAGCGCTTTGGAGGTTTACAGGACGGGAGAAATGCATGGGCTTTCTATAGTGCTGAAGACACTACAGCCATGATCTCTTATCCTGTGTTTTTGACTTCCAGGACTGCCGGCTTTGCGAAGTGGTTCGCGGAGAGCTTTTCGGCATATCGGGGGCTTTCCAAGAAGGAGCTTGATGTGAAGCTGGCATCTGGAAAGGGCCTTGGAAAGTCGGATGGCGTCCGGTGAGAGGAAGTTTGGGCCTTCCTTTCTGGAGATAAGCATAAGATAGGCTTTCTAGGTGACCAGGGCGTCATTGGTTCTGAAGCTGTTCGAGAAATACCTAATGAGGCTTTAGAGCAGCTAGAACAGGAGGAAGCCGAACTTGGTGCTTGGATGCAAGTGGCACAGAGGCAAGCTTCCGTGGAATCCACTGGCAAGAGTAGACCATCCAGTGAGGAGTCAAGTGGGAAACCTGACTCTGACAGCGGGGCAGGTTCCTCTAAGAAGCGAGCCCGTAAGAGTAAGAGGAGGAGGAGTCATCATCGCAGCAAGGGGCAGCATGAGGACTCTCCTAACTTGGAAGTTCCTCTTACTATCAATGAGGATGTGCCAGTGGATGCTGACGGGCCTCCAGAGAAGAGAAGCCGATAAGAAGAGACCGTCGGTGAAGGTATTATTCTTCCTTTTTCTCTTTCCATTTCTTTTCATGGGATTTTTCCATGTTCTGATTTGCTTCTTGTTTCTGCTTTTCTTTTTTTTTTTAGCAGAGGAAGACTTGGTGATGCCTGAGGTTCCAGTCGATGAGGTGGTGACGGATCCTGTCGGGACACCTGAAGAAGAACCGAGGGACTCTGGAGTGAATCCAGAGTCTCCAATTGGTATGACTTCTTTTGTTTTCTTTTTTTTGTGTCTGTGACTTGGTTTGCTAACATTTTTCTTGCCAGCTGACTTGCCACAGGATTCCGATGACTTTGAACCATCGATGGACGCAAACGTTGATGATGCTTCCGATGAGTTCATGGAGGAAGAGAGTGTTCCGCCAGTCGTCGAAGAAGGTATTTTGTAGTAATAACCCTGATATTGATTTTCAAACAGGATCATATTCATACCTTTTTGTGTTTCTTTGGCAGGTTTTGAAGTGACAGAGGAGCATCCGTCGCTTCCAGAGCAAGGGATGCCAGAGGTTGATCTAGAGGTAGAGATTCCTGGGACCAGTTCTGACAATGTTGAGGAGATACCTCGTGCTGAGACTCCTTCCCGAGCAGGAGCAGCTTCAACTGGAAAGAGTTCTTTTGTTACTCTTCCAACAGGTGATGACATGAGCAGCCGACCAACTGAGTTGGGCAAATCTTCAGCTGGGCCATCTCTTCTTTTTGCGAAGAAGGTGGTGGTGCGAGTTCTGAGCTCTTGGATTGAGACTCTGCTTTCTGGGCACTTAGATGCCGAATTTGGGAGGATCCAGCATGTGCGTGAGATTCTTGGTGATGCCGAAGAGGCTGGTCTGGATGTCACAAGTGCCAGGGCGATCGTTGATAGGATCATTGAGCTGGGTGACAGGTGGTTTGAGACCATGGGTTTTCCTGACGACCAGTTCTTCAAGGAGATGTTCTCCTGGATGAGGCTACAGAAAGCAGGAAGCAGGTAGTCCGAGAGAAGAACTTAGAAGAGCTAAACATCATTAGGCTGACACATGACCTTAACATCCTTGATAGGGAGGTCGATGAGGCCAGGAAATGTCTTGAGCATCTGCAGGCACAAGTCGCTGCCAAGTGGACTGCAATAACAGAGGCTCGTGACAGGGAGAGTGCTCTGATTCGCCGGGTTGCAGATGCCAATTGAGTTCTTAAAAGGAAGTCTGAAGAGAACAAGCAATGGCAAACTGCTCGAGGGAAGCTTCTCGGTGCGAAAGAAGGGTTACAGCCCACTCCAGCATCTCATGGCAAATTCCTGAAGAAGCGTGCCTTGGAATCCCTGACGGCTGAGGCCAAAGTTTGCTTAAGGAGCTGAACTCTTGGCTGGAGACCATTTTTGATTGAGCTCCTATTTTTTTTTAACAGAAACCATCCTTCTCTTTTTTTTGGTACCACTTGTATTTTTTTGGTACTTTTCTTTTTTTGTAGTGTATTTTTTTGGTACTTTTTTTTTTGGTACCACATGTATTTTTTTTTGGTACTCTTTTTTTGTAGTGCTTGTGAACACTTTCTTTTTTTTTTTTGTACCACATTTATTTTTTTTTGGTACTCTTTTTTTGTAGTGCTTGTGAACACTTTTTTTTTTTTTGGTACCACATGTATTCTTTTTGGTACTTTTTTTTTGTTTTCCCTACGCTCACTTAAATCTTTTTGTGATGAAAGTAATTGCTAAATGGGATGCTTTTTTTTTTGTTTTCCCTACGCTCACTTAAATCTTTTTGTGATAAAAGTAATTGTTAAATGGGATTTGATCAAAAGCTTGTCATTTTGTGAAAATCTTTTGTCAAATGATTGTTTTGGCATGGAAGCTAGATTTATGTTTGTGGCATGGAAGCCGATTTTGGCATGAGAGCCAGCTTTTTTGTGGCATTGATAGTCGAGTTTTTTTTTTTTTGTGGCAGCTATAGCCGGTTTTTTGTGGCATTGATAGCCGAGTTTGTGGCATTGATAGCCGGGTTTTTTGAAAGCCAATTTTTTTATTTGTGGCATTGATAGCCGGTTTTGTTTTATGGCATTGATAGCCGGTTTGTGGCATTTATAGCCTGTTTTGGTGGCATCTATAGCCGGTTTGTGGCATTTATAGCCTGTTTTGGTGGCATTTTTAGCCGGTTTGGTGGCATTTATAGCCGGTTTGGTTTTCAAAATTGCAAGTATCGACTAAAAGTCGCCTCCCAGCTGAATGTTCTTGCAAGTATCGATGGAATGTCGCATCCTTGCTCATTCGGTTGAGAGTATCGATGGAATGTCGCATCCTCGCGGATTTGGGTGCAAGTATCGATGGAATGTCGCATCCTTGCTTTTCAAAAATTCTTGGTTTTGCGGGTACTGACTTGATGTCGTTTCCCCTCGATTTTTTGAAATTTGTGGTTTTCTCGAACCTTTGGGTTATGGATATCAACTGAAATGTAGCGTCTCCATGGTTTTTTAGGGTTTTTTTTTTCGAACCTTTGAAATTTGGGTTGCGGATATCAACTGAAATGTTGCATCTCTACGGTTTTGGATTTTGCAAGTATCGACGAAATGTCGCTTCCCTGCAATTTTGGAAGTGTCGAACGTGGTTCGTATGCTTCCGATTTGTGCGAGTATCGACTAAGCGTCGCTTCCCCATGGTTTTTTCAAAAACCATTTTTTTTATTTAAAGACACGAGGGTCATAAGTTTTGACCTAAAACCATTTAGGCGGTAAAAGGTAGGGTGGACTAGGGTAGAAATCTCTGAATCCGGATTTTGTTTCAAACCATGAATTTTGAGTTCAAGGGTTGAAAATTTTTGGTCAAGTTAGGGAAAGGTTCCTAAACTTGGGTTTTTTTTTTTTGAACAATGAAACGATGAAAGTAAGCATTGTTTAAATTTCTAAAAATTTCAACATTTGACATGAAAATTCTAAAAAAGGTGGGTTTAGCGAGCGTGTACCTGGAAACCGGTTTTGGCCGTACAGGCATTGCTCTTACCCAGTTGGGTAAGTCTTCAAGGGTAGTACCGCTTTAAGAACTTGCCGTTGATGGGCAGCATATATCTGTCACCTTCCATGTTTAGGAGTGCATATGCGCCGTTGGAGATAACCTTGTCGATGACGTAGGGTCCCTCCCATTTTGGCTCAAATCTGCCTTTGGACTTATGAGCGAAGACCATTGGTCTTTTTACCGCAAGGACCAAGTCACCCTTTTTATTGGCGCGTTGCCTGACCTTTTTGTCGAAAGATCCTGCCATGCTTGCTTGGTAAAGTTCAATGCTTTGTTGAGCTTCGAGCCGTCTCTCGTCGAGATTGTCTAGCTCATGGAGTCACAATTTGACATTGCTTTCTTGAGTCATGTCATTTTGCAAGGATACCCTCAAGGAAGGAATTTGTACTTCCAAGGGCACGACAGCTTCGCATCCATAGACCAAGGAGAATGGTGTGCTATGGGTTGGTCCTCGAACGGTGGTTCGATATGCCCACAAAGCTTCAGACATTTTGTCGCTCCAGTCTCTTTTGTGACTAGAGACCATTTTTTTGAGGATTTTGCAGAGTGTCTTGTTGAAAGCTTCTGCTAACCCATTTGCTGCCGGATTGTATGGAGTCGAAGGACAGCTTTGGATTTTGTATTTGTCGCAGAACCTGTAGAATCGATGATCCCGGAATTGTGGTCCGTTATCATGGACGAATCTTTTGGGTATGCCGAAAAGACAACTGATGTTGGTGCGCAGGAACTGAAGGACTGATGAGGTCTTCATTTCGTTGAACGCAAATGCTTCTGACCACTTGGAGAAATAATCCGTAGCGGCGAAGATGAAGCGATGACCTTTGCTCGAAGAGGGAGGAATAGGACCTATGATGTCCATACCCCAGGCTTCGAAAGGCCATGAGATCACTGTAGGATGCAACCATTCTGGAGGCATGTGAATGTAATCTCCATGAACTTGGCATTGTTGGCAGCGCTTAGCAAATTGCATTGCGTCAGCTACCATGGTAGGCCAATAATATCCTAACCTTTTTATCTGATCATAGAGCTTGGGACCAGCCTGATGAGCTCCGCAAAGACCAGCATGAACTTCTTTGAGTGTTTCTTCAGCCTCTTGTTGTGACAAGCAGCGTAGAAGTACTCCGTTGAAGGATTTCCTGTAAAGGATTTTTGAAGGAATATCCAAATGAAAGCTTGGGGTTCGCCTTTGGATGCTTACCCGTTCTTTTGGATCTTCAGGTAGGATTCCGAACATAATGCAATCAATGAACGGATCCCTCCAGTCGCCGATTGAAGTTTGAAGGATTGAAATCCGACTTCCAACCACTTGGTGGCATTCAGCAACAGCTTGGTGTGTGTTAAGAGGAGGAAGGATTCTTCTTTCGCACACTGTGATTTGCATGTTTTCCCCTTCCTGGATTGCCATGGATGCGGCAAGTCCAGCTAGGGCATCTGCACATATGTTTTCACCTCTACGAATGTAGGTGATGTGACAGATGTCAAACTTTTGCAGAAGTGTTTGTGCCTTGTTGTAGTAAGGCAGCAAATCTGGCTTCCTGACTTCAAATTTTTGATTCATCTGGTTGACGATCAGTTGAGAGTCTCCAAAGACTTCCAGCATGGTGATACCGGATTCGATGGCGAGTCCCAATCCTAGGATCAGAGCTTGATATTCAGCTGCATTGTTTGTGCATGGTTCCAGTAGCGAGAAAGTGTGTGGAATCATATATTTGTCGGGGCTAACAAAAAGGATGCCAAATCCCGAGATCAGCTGTCTTTTTTCATTTGTCCTAGTTGCACCGTCAAAGTACATGTCCCAGGAGGTACTTTGTGAGAAAGTCTCCACATTGTAGACTGGTTCGTCTGGGAGATCATCTCTGAGCGGAGAATCTTTAGGCAATGGATGCTCTGCGAGGAAGTCCGCTAGAGCTTGCCCTTTGATTGCCTTCTGTGGTACATACCTAATATCAAATTGTGACAGAAGGATGGACCATTTTGCCAGTCGAGCATTGAGAGAACCTGCCTTTGTGACAAGGACCTTCAAGAGGTTGACTCTCGAGACCAAGTATACTGTGTTGGAAAGCAAGTAGTCACGCAGCTTTTGTACGGCGAACATCACTGCAAGACATTCTTTTTCGACTGGAGAGTAGCGATGCTCTGCACCTACTAGCATGCGGCTGAGGTAATATAGAGCAGCTTCTTTTCCTTGATCATTTTCTTATGCAAGCAGAGCTCCCAAAGAGTGATCAAGGGCTCTTGTGTACAAGATGAATGGTTTTCCAGTGGTAGGAGCAGCTAACACTAGAGGTTTTGTCAGGTATGACTTGATGTCTTGGAAAGCAGCTTCACAGTCAGCATCCCAGACAAAGTTTACACCTTTTTTCATCCCCGAAAGATTGGAGATGAACCGTCTGATGTAGGTCAATCTCCCTTGAAGCCCTTTGAGTTCTCTCAAGGTTCTTGGAGAGGGCATTTCTAGAATGGCTTTGACTTTTATAGGGTCAAGCTCTATTCCAGCTTTCCGAACTAAGAATCCGACGAACTTACCCGACGACACGCCGAAGAAGCATTTCAAAGGATTCATCTGCAGTTTGTGTTTGCGAAGCCGGAGGAAGACTTCTCGAAGGTCTTCGAGATGATCTTCTTTTCTTTTGTTTTTGACGGCGAGGTCATCAACGTAACATTCAACCGTCTTGTGCTGCATATCTTGGAATATTTTTATCATAACCCTCTGATATGTGGCACCAGCATTTTTTAGACCAAATGGCATGACAGTGTAACAATACACGCCAAATGGGGTCCGAAAAGATGTATGTTTTTCATCTTCAGGATACATCTTTATCTGATTGTAGCCAGAGAAACCATCCATGAATGTCATTCGCTCGAATCCACAGGTATTATCAATCATTACCTCTGGTATGGGGAGCAGAAATCCATCTTTTGGGCATGCACCATTCAGGTCTCTATAGTTAATACAAACCCTGATCTGCCCATTTTCCTTTGTCACGGGGACAATGTTGGCCAACCATTCAGGATGTTGTTCCTCACGGATGAAGCCGATGCTTTTGAGTTTTTGAACTTCTTGTTAAATTTTATCCATCACATCTGGATGGAATCTTCTTTGGCCTTGCTTGACAGGCTTGATGTTTTCTTGAAGATTGAGTTTGTGGACCGCTATTTTGGGGTCTAAGCCAGGCATTTCAGCGTAAGACCATGCAAAGCAATCAACGAACTCACGAAGAAAGGCGATATACTCGGGTAACTCATCATCCTTTATATTCTTGCTTATGAATACAGGATGTGGGTTATCTGGTGTTCCCAAGTCTATCTTTTGAACAGGATCTTCTATTGAAAGGTTCAAAGGTGGTTCCTCCACAATATTTTCGGAGGCTTCCAGCTCAACGAAACCTTCTGGGGTTTCGAAGGCATTTCCAGACCAAGGTTTTGTTCCTTTCCACGGGTCTTCTTGATCGGTAATTTTTCCAAGGCTTGCTATGAGATGATCCCAATCGCCTGTTGAAACCGGGTCGAAGTAGACTACTTCTTTTGGAGATGAGGGTTCTTCTGGGTCAGAAGACCACACGTCTGTGCCATCGGATAACTCCTCTTTATTTTTGGAGAAATCGTGTCAATTGGATGAGCTTCCTGGATCTTTGTCAGGTGACTCATCAAAGAGATATCCAGGGAGATCGATGTCTTCATGGACTTGAGATGTTGAGGCTTGGTCAGTATATTGACTTTTAAGCCTTTGTGTCAACTGTCTCAGGGGAGTGTCGGGATCATACCCTAATCCGTGTGAAGACTTTTCTATATAGCTGTAGAGTCTCCAATCTTCCAGTTGGCTTTTGGTCAAGACGGGCCCCAATGGCATGAGAATACCGCGTCCTTCTCCCAAACCGACTGGGTTTTAAACGTCATAGCCCAATTTCTTCATAATAGCTTGTGCCACAGAACTATATAAGGATAGTTGAGGCATACCTTTATTTTGGAAAGGTTCAAGCATAGAGTTTGATGAAGAAGCATCCGATCTATGGAAGAAGATCGGCTTTTCCTTTGCTGAAGTTGCTCGAACAACGAAGGAAGCTGACGTAGGATCTTCTATGTCAGAAGTTGTCTCCATTGGAGTGAGAGCAGGCTGAACTTGCTGAGTGTCAGCTTGGCTTGACGATGTGTCGTCTTCGGGCTCTGAATCCGGTCTTCGGGCTCTGAATCCGAATCCGTGTCTTGCATGATAGACACGAAAGAGACAACAAATTTGCCCCCAGGCTTTTGCTTTCCCTTCTTCACTTTAGTTGTGATGACCAAAGGCTTTGAAGGTTTGAGGGAGATGATGATGGGAGTTTGAATGCTCTCTTCGGATTTACCAGATGGTTTGTTTTCTTCCGGTGATTGTTGAGGAGCTTTGCCTTTATCTTTCTGGAGATTTTCGGCAAAGGGTGCTGTGTGCTTATCCTCTTCTTCTTTTTCACCTTTATACATCTGTGAGTCTGCGAAGTGGACTTCTTTACCTTTGAAGGGTTTTCTGTCCGCAAAGACTCGATGTATCATACCGTCGTCGCCAACAAACTTGATGCATTGATGTAGAGTTGAAGGGACAACACCATTCTCGTGGATCCAAGGGCGTCCGAGAAGGATGTTGTAGCATGAAGGGGTTTTTATTGCATACACTGTGACCTCAGATATAAGATCACCGATCTGTAACTTGAATCTGATTTTGCCGATAGGCCTTTGAGTACTCTCATCGTATCCAAAGATAGATACAGATGTGTGGCTCAGCTTGCTGGGTGGGATGCCCAACTCTTCGAGAGCCGATGTGGAGATGAGGTTGAGTGCAGAACCTGGGTTGATCTAAGCTCTGTGCATAGGCATTTCCTTGATGTACCCTGTGAAATACAGGGGTCGGTTGTGCCTGGTTTCGCCAAGTAGGAGGTCGTCCTTTGTGAAGGCGATGGTTGCACTGGCTGCTTTTTTAACTGAGAGGCATTCAATGCATGATCCCTCAGTTTTTCTTCTTTTCTCCCTTTGAGGAGGCTTCTGAGTTTTTGACCCGGTAATCCATTTCAATTTGGAGGACTTGCGGGGCATGTTTGTCGACATCCTCATTCAGCTTTTGTAATTCTGAGATGAGATTATCACGAGTGTGCGGAGACATTCGCAACAAATCTAGGATGTGCAGACGTGCAGGTATGTGCTTGAAGTGTTCTATCAATTCATACTTGAAAACCTCCTTAGGGCCTGCATGTTCATCATTGTTGCCACTAGGGGCGCTTACAACATCTTTTCCCGAAGGATTTACATATGTAAAGGAAGATTGGTTGTAATTTTTGTGATAGTCCCGGCCAGAGCGGGTGCCTCTACCAACTTCGAGAGCTTCTTGAGAAGGGTCTTCGTTTGGAAGATTGTCTTCAGCATCAAGAGGCTGTCGTTTCTCATTTGCTGAGGATGTATCAGTAGCGGAGTTGCCATCCTCAGTGATTGTGTTGCACGGAGCATTTTTCCGGGAACAAGTCCTGAACAGCATCCAGTAACCTTTCTTCTTCGTTGACCAATTCATCGTCCCAAGCATCAATAGCTGGGAATTCTTCAGTCAGGAAGGGTGTGAACTTTGTAGTCACAGTCTCAGGAGAAGAAACCTGAGAGGGTGTCATCTCAGTGAAAGTCACGTGAGACGTGGTGGCTTCAGAAGATACATTGCTAGGTGTCGCCGGAGTGTAAGTGCTCTCATCAGACGATGCTTCGGAAGAGCTATAATCCCGAATTATCACATTACAGGAAGCTCTGACGGGAGACGTTGCCTGATCGGAGTCAAACTCATCCTCGGATGCAAGAGGATCGTCTATCCAGCAATTTTCTCCATTTTCAGGAGTTAAGGGAGGATGTACCTGATGGTCTTCAGGGACTTCAGGCTCTGGATTGCGAGGAGGCTCGTTGACGCGTTCTTGCTCTTATTCTAGAGCGAGACGCTGCAAGATCCTTGCATATTCTTCAAGATCAGGAATGGGAGCCAAATCTTCTTCTTCATCAACTCTTTGTGGCTCAACATGGTTGATTTCGACTGGAGCAATGAGGGGTGCTGGGTCAGCAGCATTTTCTTGTACAGCCTCTTGGTCTTCTTCATCATCAGACTAGGATCCTTGTGGCTGTAGAGGGCTATACCAGATTACTGGCATAAGATGAGACTCAGGAACCCATTCTTCATCGGAGAGATATTCTCCTGTTTCAAGGGACTCCTCCCACTCGTCTGTGTAGTTGGATTTGAATCCATCATCAGTGTCGCTGGACTCGTATCCATCAATGGAGAATCCAACTACCGAATTGCAAGAGTATGATGCCTCCTGGGTGGCTTCTTTAAATTGAGGTGGCATGAAATCACTGAGAGTGAATTTTCTTACTCCCTTTGAAGTCTCTGGAAGGGATGTTTTTGTTGCCTCCAGTGACGCGGTAGAGGAAGCCTCTGCCTTTTCTATGACTTCTTGTTTTGGCTGGGTCTTCTCTTGCCGTTTGAGCTTGAGGAGATGCTTCCTAGCCTGCCTTCGCTGTTGAGCTGTAGGCTTTGTTTTCACGACCTCCCAATTTTCATCTTCCAGGAGATCGGGATGTACCCATATGGGTTGTCCGTCTGGTGTCAGGTAAGGAACCAGTTCCTCGGACGCTTGGATTGAGTTTATCACCTTGAAGGAAGTAGTGATCTTCTTCTTCGGTGATTTTGATGTTCGTCCATATGTCACCATGTTGACGGAGGCAGGCCCATAGTTTTTGTCAAAGGTGATGACTCCGTTTTTCCACATCTCGTTTATTTTTTCCCTCACAACAAAGCATTGATTGAGAGGATGCGAGATCATCTGGTGGTATGGACAGTACCGAGGATCGTTGGTTTTGCCAACATCACCCGGTCTTTTTGGTTCAGGCAAGGTGAGCTTGCCGTTTGCCACAAGAGCCTCGAAGATTTCATCAACATCTTCATCAAACGGGTATTTCTTCTCTACTCATTCTTTGAAGGCATCTGAGAGTTCAGGTCTCTTACCCGCAGCTTTATTTTTAACTTTCTTTGGTAGCTGAGGAGCTGACTTGGTCTGCACATTAAGGACCTCTTTCTTCTTTGGTTTAGAGGTTGCAATGGCGGTTGGCTCTTTTCTTGATGATTTCTGACTGTTGAGGTCTTTAATCACCGTTTCAGCTTCCATGGAAGCTTCTAGGAGTTCTCCCAGGTTTTTTGATTTGTTGCCGATGATCATGGAGCGGATTCTGGCTCTCATGTTGTTTCAGCAGATGTCGACTAGCGACGCTTGTGGCAATACATCAGAGCATTTGTATGCCATTGCTTTCCACTTGTGAATGAAGTCATATGTTGACTCATTCTCCCCCTGTTTTAGGCTGCACAGCTGAGCCATAGTAGCTGGATGATCCTCACCTTTGAAGTGAGTCAGGAAGCGTGTCTCTAGCATGGCCCAGTTTTGGATCGAGTCCTCCGGCAGAGTGGAGTACCAATCGAAGGCCATACCTTTTAGGGTACTTGCAAAGAGGCGGATCTTAAGTGCATCTTGATCCGCGATAGCTCCCGTCAGGATCTTGAAGTGGATCACGTGCTGTCTAGCTGATCATTTCCCTGTATATGTTTGGAGAGTAGGATGCTTGAATTTGGTGGGGAACGGGACCGAGTCCATCCATAAGGGATATGGTGGCTTGATCCCATGCTCCTTGAGTATATCCTCTTCTTTTGCTTTGGCGAGGATACTGTCTACGTCCTTTTTGGTCAGGGCGTTTGACTCATTTTCTTCTCCATTTACCTCATCGTCTTGATGATTCGGAGGAGGTTCATTGTTCGCCTGATTTTGGAAGGTGAGGAGAAGGTTTTCCATCAGAGTTTCAATCCTCTGTTAGCCTTGTTCCAACTACTGGATGCGGGTGATCGCATCATCTTGAGGTGGATTGCGGGGTGGTGGCTCAGAATTTGTAGCCAAGACGTTCATCCTTCGTGATTCGAACGAAAAAACTGTCCTGGTGACTGAGCTGGGGCTCATTCTTTTTGAAGAAGAGCTTGAGGAAGGATCACCTCTGCCGTCCTTTGCTTGAAGGAGCAGGGGATTCTTCTGAATGTCTTCTTGTCCTGGAGACGCTGCGGGTCATCGGACGTCGGACATGGATTTTTGTTGTTGACTTTTGGCGCCTTCTAGTTTTTCCAACCATATGGACGGCAGCAACTTGGTTGGGTCTATCTTTTTCGACCCATTTGGGAGAGATTTGAAGTGTAGGAGGCTGGGTCCTTTGCTTTTCTAGTCTCTTTTTGTCTATACGACGCGCGGCAGTGTATGCGACTAGCAATTTGAGCTTCGGTCAGCTCTGCCTGGGCTTTGACGATGAAGGATGTGCTCCCTCGGGCGCAGCAGCCGAGCCTGTCTTCTTTGCAGCTGGGCAAGGACAGGATACGAACCCTGTCCTTTGCCTGTTGCAGCGAAGCTTTGAATTTTTGGAGTTCGGCCCCTGTAGAGACGAAGGGTCAAACTGCAGGTTTGTAGGCCTTAGCAGGTGCTTGCAGAGGCCTTGTGATGCATGATCTAATTTTGGGCTTGTAGGAACAAGATGGCTCATGCTGGGATGACTTGGAAGTCAGGTTGGAGATGGGTCTATCCTCTTTCATGTAAGCAAGAGGGTAGAACTGGTTCTCCTTGAGTGGGGCCAGGAATGCTGGCTTGGTAGATGTTTGGGACCTTCTCTGTTTTGGTGAAGGTCTTGGGGACCAAGTCTTGGGATAGACCTGGTCGTTTGCTGGTCGAGGCTTCGTGGGGCTGCCACGGGCTTTGGGCCTTCTGGTGCTCGCCTTTGGTGTCACGGTAGTGACACGTTGAGAGGCGAGTTTCTGCTTCTTGGAGGGAGCAGTTTGTTCCTCGGGAAGTGGGAATGGTCCCAGCGTCCCAAAGACGATAGTCCGGGGAGTCGAGGTCGACTCGGAGTTCAGAGAGTTGCCGAGGGAGTTGACACTTCGGCAGCTAATGGGGCGCTTGTAGGTGCGCGTAGTTTGCTTCTGTTGAAGCATGACTTGGTGCTTGCTTTCATCGAAAGTAATGGTTAGTGAAGCTGCCATTGTTAGTTTTCGAAAAGTTTCTGAAACAAGACCACATCCATTACTAATCACAAGAACAATGATCATAAATGGGAAGTTCTATGGTTTCGTCTTTTCAAATTGCTCGAGGGAGATGAACCAAGCAATATGAGGAAGGCAAAATGCCATAGAGGGTACAATTGTTCTGATCGTAGGTATGGTAAGACCAAAATGAGCGTCCCAGTGACTGCTAAAAGCAATTGTGAACTTAAATTCGACTTATCGAGAAGCAGAGCTTGCTCGAGGAAAGAAGAATATAAAGTTGGAGTTACAAATGTGCCGGTCGCAATACAGTAGACCCTGAAAGGGCGTACTAGTACCGCTAGATACAAATGTTTTGAGACCTCATCCATGAGATGAGATTCTCTGTTTTGAAAGGTCAAGATTGGATTCATCAAAGAGAGCAGATGGTATTCCGATCTGAACACGGGCTCAGCGATTTTCACGAGCGCCAGTGCTAAGAAAGAAATGAACCATAATTGCTCGGATCTAAATCAAAAAATGACGAGTTTTTTTTTTTGAAAGGCCAATATCGGGTTCATCAAAGAGAGCAAAAGGCACTCCAATCTGAACACGGGCTCAGCGATTTCCGCGAGCGCCAGTGCTCAGAAAAGAGAAGACCAAGATTTCTCCAATCTAAACCCAAAATGACGGAAGGTTTTTTTTTAATATTTTTTTTTTGAAGATTTTTTTTTAATATTTTTTTTATTTTTTATTTTTTTTAAGATTTTTTTTTGAACAAAATTTTATTTTTTATTTTTTATTTTAAAATTTTTATTTTTTAAAAAAATTTTATTTTTTAAAAAAATTTATTTAAAAGACGAGAGAGTACACATAGGCCTCCTAACCCGGTCTCATGAAATCTTGATTGATAGAATTGCCCCCAGGTAAGGGTAGGATTACTTAATGAACCCGTTTGGAGGACCCTTGCCTAGAACAGTCAAGCTGTCTCCACACTCTGGACAAGGCTTTTCTTGAATCAACCATGATCAAAGAACACAGTTCGTTTAACCTTAGTGGTCTATGTCTTTTTTTTTGTTTATTTTTTTTATATATTTATTATTTTTTTTATCTTTAATGAACTCATCGAAGAGAAACGATGGCCCAAAACCTTAGTCGAACAGGCTCAACATTTCTGCAAGCGCGATGAACGATAGGAACGGATCAAGGTTTCTCAATTTTGAATCCAAAATGAGAAATCTGATTTTTTGTTTTTTTATTTTTATTTTTATATATATATATATTTTTTAGATCTTTAATGAATTCATCGAAGAGAAACGATGGCCCAAAACCTTAGTCGAACAGGCTCAACATTTCTGCAAGCGCGATGAACGATAGGAACGGATCAAGGTTTCTCAATTTTGAATCCAAAATGAAAAATCTGATTTTTTGTTTTTTTTTTTTTTTTTTTGAAAAGAGAAAAAGTGGAAATAAATTCAAAGAATTAGAAATTTCCAAAAAATCTCATCTCATTTTTTTAGATGCGGAATCCAACATGGCCACCAATCAATAAGTAGCCAAAGAATGAAGAAAAGAAGTATAAGCATAGAGCAATAGATATGATATGCAAATATTTCATTTCTAGCATCGTGTTCTCAAATGAACGGGTCCCACCGGGTGTGCCAGCTTGATGGACCGCGCTCCTGATGCCTGGTCCTACCGAGGTCGGTGGACGTGGGAGTCTGTTGGGTCCGACCCTTTCGTAACCGGGGGGCAAGGGGCGTGCATCAACATTTCTTTTGTGTGGGTGTGCCAGATTTTCTATTTTTACTTGGAATTGCAAGTGGTGATCTGGAGATCAACCTTCGCAAGTAAAAAGGAAATCAACTTCTTTCAAGTTTTCCATTGCACATATATTTAAGAAAATAGACATTTTCTTGATTTACCGTGAAAGGCGATTTTTTTGGCATTTATAGCCGATTTTTGGTGTTTATAGCCGATTTTGGCGTTTATAGCCGATTTACAATCCTTATCAATAATGAAAGACAAGAGTTGTGATTTTTGTCTCTTTTGAAAAAATACAAACTACAATGAAAAGCAAGAAAAGGAGGATCTAACTTCTCAGGAGATTGTGGGGGACCCGTTCAGATTGACGGTCGCAAGCCATATATGGACTTCGCCATCATCCATGCAGATGAGAACAGAGGATGCTATTGATTCACTTGCCTTGGCTATAACCTCAGGTTTTTAGAGAATAAAGACCAAAAGGAGGTCCTATGTTCAATAAAAAGCCGAGTAGACGGGCTGAAAAGCCACGTCTAAGCCATTTGGAGGCAGAAGGAGAAGGCAAGGACCTTGGGGGGGGGGTACCCCCTAAGGGACTTTTGTCACCTTGTAGCGGTGGTCGGTGTAGAGCTTCCGCAGAGTTTTCTCTCTTTTCCTTTTCTGAATTTCTGTGCTTTTTTCTGATCTGGGATCTGTCTCGTTTTTCCGATCTGGAATTCTTTGGAATGCTCTCCTATTTATAGGCTTTTAGGTAGCCATTTAGGAGGGTTTATGAGCCTTAATTGTCATAAAGCTACATAAAGGGAGGAGTTACAAGATTGAATTCTTTATTTTGTAACTCCTTTTTCTTGGCTTCTGATTGGCCGGAGGAGATTGAGGGCATTTAATCGCCTTTAATCGCCATGATGGGAGGAGTTTCATGGGTTAAATGCCATGAATCTCTTGACTTGTAACTCCCTGATGCTTGCTTATGATTGGTCCGTCCAAAGAAATGGATTAATGACTGTAATAAAGCTAGTCAATTAATCGCATTAAGTGGTCGCCGAGCAGTTGAAGAGTCGCGGGCCGTGCCGCGTCTTTTGGGATTCTTCTGGCGATGATCATCGATGGATCTTCATGTAGATCGACATCGGATGACCATGTAACTTCAGGTGTTGGTTGCCAACAGCGGGTCGGTACCATCTGTCCTGTCGATTTCTCGATTGGTCGGATAGAAAACACACTTTTTTTTGTTGACCGGGTGGCGATCAATATTATTTTCGATACTCTTGATGATTAACCCATGTCTTTGACGGATGTTAGAGGATTTGGTGTCTCAAAAGTATGAATTTTGGAAAATACCAGAGGCCGGACGCTTCGAATCGCGAAAAAACGGCGAAAAACGGGGTTTCTGGGGCCCACCAGGCGACCCTGGGCCAGGGTTTTCCCCCTTTTGTCCCGTTTTGTGTCCGTTTTTGCTGTTTTTTTATTCTTTTTTCTTCTGTATTTTTCCTTGTCATTTTTTATCATTTATTGGCCTGATTTCCCTGTAGAAAATCTGATGAGAGTCCTTGCATTTTATTTTGCAAAGTTTCCAATTTTCCGAGAAAGCCGAAGACTTTGTTGCACAGAGCTGCCGATTTTCCGTCAGAAGCTGAAACTGGGTCAAACGATGTCGGAATGACCTGAAATTTGAGGTGAAGCCTGTTGAGCAATAAATAAGACCAACCATAGGCTTTTGTTTGAGTTTTGAAGCCGTTTGGGGTCCTATCACCAGTAGACTTGCTTTTATCGCGATGAAGATGTCGCGGTTTGATGTGCGGCCAACCGATATCCGATTGACTTGAAATTTGACAGGAAACCTATTGGTGTCATTTTAAGATGATCCATAGGCTCTGTCTTGGAAACCATGGTCCCGGGGAGCTTCGCCGCCGAGAGGCCTGATTTGGCTTCCGAGCGTCAAAGTATGGTTAAATGTTGTCGAAATGACCTGAAATTTGACGTGTAGCCCTTTGTAAGCATTTTGGAGCCGTCCATGTGCTCTATCTGATGCCTTGGTGGTTCTCGCCGCCGAGAGGCTTGATTTAGCTGTTCGAGGGTTGATGTAGGGTCAAACGTTGTCGGTTTAACTCGGAACTTGACGTGGAGCCTTTTGGATGTATTTTGAGACCATCCATCGGCTATATCGAAGATTTAGTGTCTCCGATGCTTTCGCCGCCGGGAGCTCCTTTTCAGCCGTCGGAGAAGCAGAGTTAGGCCAAATGATTTTCAAATGGCCGGAAACTTCTTGTGTACTCCTCTTTTGGCTGTCTTGAAGGATCTTGCAGTTTTTGTTTGATTCTGACAAGATTTGATTTTTTTGGAAGTAGCATTGCCTATTTATGGTAGGTTGCGACTTCATGTAGCTCTTTGGATCTTGAAGAGGCAAAGTGACATTGTTGGTGTCAACAGTCTCCTGTCAGAGCTTCCTGTAATGTGATAATTCGGGATTATAGCTCTTCCGAAACATCGTCTGATGAGATCACTTACACTCCGATGACTCCTAGCAATGTATCTTCTGGAGCCACCTCATCTCACATGACTTTCACTGAGACGACACCCTCTCAGGTTTCTTCTCCTGAGGCTGTGACTTCAAAGTTCACACCCTTCCTGACTGAAGAATTCCCAGCTATTGATGCTTGGGACGATGAATTGGTCAACGAAGAAGAAAGGTTGCTAGATGCTGTTCAGGACTTGTTCCCGGAAAATGCTCCGTGCAACACAATCACTGAGGATGGCAACTCTCCTGCTGATACATACTCAGTAAATGAAAAATGACAGCCTCTTGATCCTGAAGACAATCTTCCAAACGAAGACCCTTCTCAAGAAGCTCTCGAAGTTGGTAGAGGCACCCGCTCTGGCCGGGACTACCACAAAAATTACAGCCAATCTTCCTTTACATATGTAAATCCTTCGGGAAAAGATGTTGTAAGCGCCCCTAGTGGCAACAATGATGAACATGCAGGCCCTAAGGAGGCTTTCAAGTATGACTTGATTGAACACTTCAAGCACATACCTGCACATCTGCACATCCTAGATTTGTTGCAAATGTCTCCGTACACTCGTGATAATCTCATTTCAGAATTACAAAAGCTGAATGAGGATGTCGACAACATGCCCCGCAAGTCCTCCAAATTGAATGGATTATCGGGTCAAAAACTCAGAAGCTTCCTCAAAGGGAGAAAAGAAGAAAACTCAGGGATCATGCATTGAATGCCTCTCAGTTAAAAAAGCAACCAGTGCAACCATCGCCTTCACAAAGGACGATCTCCTACTTGGAGAAACAAGGCAAAACTGACCCCTGTGCTTCACAGGGTACATCAAGGAAATGCCTATGCACAGACTTCAGATCGACCCAGGTTCTGCACTCAACCAAATCTCTACATCGGCTCTCGAAGAGTTGGGCATCCCACCCAGCAAGCTGAGCCACACATCTGTATCTATCTTTGGATACGATGGGAGTACTCAAAGGCCTATCGGCAAAATCAGGTTCAAGTTGCAGATCGGTGATCTATCTCTGAGGTCACAAGTGTATGCAATAAAATCTCCTTCATCCTACAACATCCTTCTCGGACGCCCTTGGATCCACGAGAATGGTGTTGTCCCTTCAACTTTACATCAATGCATCAGGTTTGTTGGCGACGACGGCATGATACATTGAGTCTTTGTGGATAGAAAACCCTTCAAAGGTAAAGAAGTCCACTTTGCAGACTCACAAATCTATGAAGGTGAAAAAGAAGAAGAGGAGAAGCACACAGCACCCTTTGCCGAAAATCTCCAGAAAGATAAAGGCAAGGCTCCTCAACATTCACTGGAAGAAAACAAACCATCCGGTAAATCCGAAGAGAGCATTCAAACTCCCTTCATCATCTCCCTCAAACCTTCAAAGCCTTTGGTCATAACAACTAAAGTGAAGAAGGCAAAGCAAAAGTCTGGGGGCAAATTTGTTGTCTTTTTCGTGTCTATCATGCAAGACACGGATTCGGATTCAGCGCCAGAAGACGACACATCGTCACGCCAAGCTGACACTCAGCAAGTTCAGCCTGTTCTTACTCCAATGGAGACAACTTCTGACATAGAAGATCCTACGTCGGCCTCCTTCGTTGTTCGAGCAACTTCAACAAAGGAAAAACCGATCTTCTTTCATAGATTGGATGCTTCTTCATCAAACCCCATGCCTGAACCTTTCCAAAATGAAGGTATGCCTCAACTATCCTTATATAGTTCTGTGGCACAAGCTATTATGAAGAAAATGGGCTATGACGCTCAAAACCCAGTCGGTTTGGGAGAAGGACTTGGTATTCTCACGCCATTGGGGTCCGTCTTGACCAAAAGCCAGCTGGAAGATTGGAGACTCTACGGCTATGTAGAAAAGTCTTCACACGTGCTAGGGTATGATCCCGACACTCCCCTGAGACAGTTGACACAAAGGCTTAAAAGTTAATTTACTGACCAAGCCTCAACATCTCGTTTCCATGAAGACATCGATCTCCCTGGATATCTCTTCGATGAGTCACCTGACAAAGATCCAGGAAGCTCATCCAATTGGCACGATTTCTCTGAGAATGAAGAGGAATTATCCGATGGCACAGACGTGTGGTCTTCTAACCCAGAAGAATCCTCGTCTCCAAAAGAAGTACCCTACTTCGACCCGGTTTCAACAGGCGATTGGGATTATCTCATAGCAAACCTTGAGAAAATTGCCGATCAAGAAGACCCGTGGAAAGGAACAAAAACCGTGGTCTGGAAATGCCCTTGAAACCCCAGAAGGATTCGTTGAGCTGGAAGCCTCCGAAGATATTGTGGAGGAACCACCTACAAACCTTTCAATAGAAGATCCTGCATTATACAGTGACTTCATGGCCTTTCGAAGCCTGGGGTATGGACATCATAGGTCCTATTTCTCCCCCTTCAAGCAAAGGTCATCGCTTCATCTTCGCCGCTACGGATTATTTCTCCAAGTGGTTAAAAGCATTTGCGCTCAACGAAATGAAGACCTCATCAGTCATTCAGTTCCTACGCACCAACATCATTTGTCGTTTCGGCATACCCAAAAGATTCGTCCATGATAACGGACCACAATTCCGGGATCATCGATTCTACAGGTTCTGCGACAAATACAAAATCCAAAGCTGTCCTTCGACTCCATACAATCCGGCAGCAAACGGGTTAGTAGAAGCTTTCAACAAGACACTCTGCAAAATCCTCAAAAAAATGGTCTCTAGTCACAAAAGAGACTGGTGCGACAAAATTTCTGTAGCTTTGTGGGCCTATCGAACCACCGTTCGAGGACCAACCCATAGCTCACCATTCTCCTTGGTCTATGGATGCGAACCTGTCGTGCCCTTGGAAGTACAAATTCCTTCCTTGAGGGTATCCTTGCAAAATGACATGACTCAAGAAAACAATGTCAAATTGCGACTCCATGAGCTGGACAATCTCGATGAGAGATGGCTCGAAGCTCGACAATGCATTGAACTTTACCAAGCACGCATGGCAGGACCTTTCGACAAAAAGGTCAGACAACGCGCCTACAAAAAGGGTGACTTGGTTCTTGCGGTAAAAATACCAATGGTTTTCGCTCACAAGTCCAAAGGCAAATTTGAGCCAAAATGGGAGGGACCCTACATCATCGACAAGGTTTTCTCCAACGGCGCATATGCACTCCTAAACATGGAAGGTGACAGATATATGCTTCTCATCAACGGCAAGTTCTTAAAGCGGTACTACCCTTGAAGACTTATCCAACTGGGTAAGAGCAATGCATGTACGGCCAAAACCGGTTTCCAGGTACACGCTCGCTAAACCCACCTTTTTTAGAATTTTCATGTCAAATGTTGAAATTTCTAGAAATTTAAACAATGGTTACTTTCATCGTTTCATTGTTCAAAAATCCAAGTTTAGGAACCTTTCCTAACTTGACCAAAATTTTCAACCCTTGAACCCAAAATTCATGGTTTGAAACAAAATCCGGATTCAGGGATTTCCACCCTAGTCCACCCTATCTTTTACCGCCTAAATAGTTTTAGGTCAAAACTCATGACCCTCGTGTCTTTAAACAAAAAAAAATGGTTTTTCAAAAAACCACGGGGAAGCGACGCTTAGTCGATACTCGCACAAATCGGAAGCATGCGAACCATGTTCGACACTTTTAAAATAGCAGGGAAGCGACATTTCGTCGATACTTGAAAAATCCAAAACCGTGGAGATGCAACATTTCAATTAATATCCACAACCCAAATTTCAAAGGTTCGAAAAAAAACCTAAGAAACCATGGAGACGCGACATTTCAGTTGATATCCATGACCCAAAGGTTCGAGAAAACCACAAATTTCAAAAATCATGGGGAAACGACATCAAGTCAGTACCCGCAAAACCAAAATTTTTTGAAAAGCAAGGATGCGACATTCCATCGATACTTGCACCCAAATCCGCGAGGATGCGACATTCCATCGATACTCATAACCGAATGAGCAAGGATGCGATATTCCATCGATACTTGCAAGAACATTCAGCAGGGAGGCGACTTTTAGTCGATACTTGCATTTTTGAAAACCAAACCGGCTATAAATGCCACCAAAACAGGCTATAAATGCCACAAACCGGCTATAAATGCCACCAAAACCGGCTATCAATGCCACAAAATAAAACCGGCTATCAATGCCACGAAATAAAAAAAAATTGGCTTTCAAAAAACCCGGCTATCAATGCCACAAACCCGGCTATAGATACCACCAAAACGGCTATCAATGCCACAAATCGGCTATGCCACAAAAAAAGCTGCCTCTCATGCCAAAAATCGGCTTCCATGCCACAAACAAAAATCTGGCTTCCATGCCAAAACAATCATTTGACAAAAGATTTTTACAAAAATGACATGCTTTTGATCAAATCCCATTTAGCAATCACTTTCATCACAAAAAGATTTAAGTGAGCATAGGGAAAGCAAAAAAAAACATCCTATTTAGCAATCACTTTCATCACAAAAAGATTTAAGTGAGCGTAGGGAAAACAAAAAAAATCCCATTTAGCAATTACTTTCATCACAAGAAGATTTAACTGAGCGTAGGGAAAAACAAAGAAAAAAAAAAGAGTACCAAAAAACTACATACTGTACCAAAAAAAAAAAGTGTTCCAAAGTACTACAAAAAAAAAAGAGTACCAAAAAAATACATGTGGTACCAAAAAAAGGAAAGAAGGATAGTTTATGTTACAAAAAAAAAAATGGTCTCCAGCCAAGATTTCAGCTCCTCAAGCAAACTTTTGGCCTCAGCCGTCAGGGATTCCAAGGCACGCTTCTTTAGGAACTTGCCATGAGATGCTGGAGAATGCTGCAATCCTTCTTTCACACCGGGAAACTTATCCCGAGCAGTTCACCATTGTTTGTTCTCTTGAGACCTCCTTTCAAGAACTCGATCAGCATCGGCAATCCGGCGAATCAGAGCACTTTCCCTGTCGCAAGCCTCTGTTATTGCAGCCCACTTGGCAGCAACTTGTGCCTGCAGATGCTCAAGACGTTTCCTGGTCTCATCGACCTCCCTATCAAGGATCTTAAGGTCATGTGTCAGCCCAATGATGGCTAGCTCTTCTAAGTTCTTCTCTCGGACTATCTGCTTCCTGCTTTGTGTAGCCTCATCCAGGTCAGACTTAGCCTTATCAGCAGGATCCAGGAACATCTCCTTGAAGAACTGGTCATCAGCCAAACCCATGGTCTCAAACCACTTGTCACCCAGTGCAATGATCCTATCAACGACGGCCCTGGCACCTGTGACATCCAGACCAGCCTCTTCGGCATCACCGAGAATCTCATGCACATGCTGGATCATGCCAAATCCGACATCCAAATGTCCTGCAAGGAGAGTCTCAATCCAAGAGCTCAGAACCCGCACCACGACCTTCTTCGCAAAAAGAAGAGATGGCCCAGCTAAAGATTCGCCCCGGTCCGTCGGTCGGCTACCCATGTCATGCCTCGTTGGAAGAGGAACAAAAGAACTCTTTCCAGTTGGAGCTGCTGGAGAAGGAATCTCAGCACGAGGTATCTCCTCAACAGTGTCAGAACTGGTCCCAGGAGCCTCTACCTCTGGATCGACCTCTGGCATCCCTTGCTCTGGTTCTGAAGGAAGCAACGGACTCTCTGCTGTCACCTCAAACCTGCCAAAGAAACACAAAAACGTATGAATATGATCCTGTTTGAAAATCATTATCAGGGTTATTACTACAAAATATCTTCTTCGACGACTGGCGGAACACTCTCTTCCTCCATGAACTCATCGGAAGCATCATCAACATTTGCGTCCATCGATGGTTCAAAGTCATTGGAATCCTGTGGCAAGTCAGCTGAAAAGAAAAATGTTAGCAAACCAAGTCACAGACACAAAAAAAAAAAAAAGCAAAAGAAGTTATACCAATTAGAGATTCTCGATTCACTCTAGAGTCCCTCGATTCTTCTTCAGGTGCCCCGACAGGATTCGTCACCACCTCATCGGTTGGAACCTCAGGCATCGCCAAATCTTCCTCTGCTAAAAAAAAAAGAGGAGCAGCAGGGAGAGAAAACAAATTAAGACATGGAAAAATCCCATGAAAAGAAATGGAAAGAGAAAGAGGAAGAATCATACCTTCACCAACGGTCTCTTCTTCTCATCTTCTCTTTTCCGGAGGCTCATCAGCATTCCCTGGCACCTCCTCATTGATAGTAAGAGGGACTTCTAAGTCAGGAGAGTCCTCATGTTGCCCCTTGCTGCGATGATGACTCCTCTTCCTCTTACTCCTGCGGGCTCGCTTCTTAGAGGAACCTGCCCCGCTGTCAGAGTCAGGTCTCCTACTCCTCACTGGATGGTCTACTCTTGCCAGTAGACTCCACGGAAGCTTGCCTCTGTGCCGCTTGCATCCAAGCATCAAGTTCAGCTTCCTTCTGTTCTAGTTGCTCTAAAGCCTCATCAGGTATTTCTCGAACAGCTTCAGAACCAATGATGCCCTGGTCACCGAGAAAGCCTATCTTGTGCTTCTCTCCAGAAAGGAAGGCCCAAACTTCCTCTCGCTGGACGCCATCCGACTTTCCAAGGCCCTTTCTAGATGCCAACTTCACATCAAGCTCCTTCTTGGAAAGCCCCCGATATGCCGAAAAGCTCCCCGCGAACCACTTCGCAAAGCCGGCAGTCCGGGAAGTCGACAACACAGGATAAGAGATCATGGCTGTAGTGTCTTCAGCACTATAGAAAGCCCATGCATTTCTCCCGTCCTGTAAACCTCCAAAGCGCTTCACCATGCTTGAAGGCGCTCCAACAACGCCTTGAGAAAAGCCCAACTGCAAAGCAAAGCGAGAGGGTACATACGGCTGGATGTCGACGAAAAGATGTTTGCGGTACACCATCGTGCCGACACGTATGCTGAAAAGCCACTCCTTCTCTGCGTTCGTCAAGGAGTAATGCCTTCCCGACCCCGCCCTGGTAGAGTCTCGGGAGGCACCAAAATCAAAAGCCTTCTTTCGCAACTCCGGAGAAAGCTTCACTGAAGACTGCCCCATCTCGACGTCCCTGAACCCTCGGATCCTCATGCGGGCAAACAAAAGTGATTCGCGGCTTTGCCTTTAGCCAGCCAAATCAACAGAGGATCGTCATCCTGTGCAGTACCCAGCCGGTGGAAGCCAGGATAGTGGTACACGTACCACGAATAAAATATGTGGGCTGAAAATACCCTGTTCATGGGAAGCCCAAGCCGAACCAAAAAAGCAGCAGCCTGCAGTTCGGTACACAGGTAGGTGTAAAGAGCTGGCACCAAAGCAAGTTGCTCTCCAAACGCCATCTGACAAGCCGGAAAAATATAATGCGGCTTGATGTGCGTTCCATCTCCTCCAGCAAAAATAGCCTCACCAAGCCAATAAGTGAGGTAAACAATGAGATCTCTCCGCAGTGCAATGTCAGGACATTTGGCGTTTGTACTCGCACAGAAATCTCTCAACTCTTCTTGCATAGCCAAGATCTTTTTCGAACTTGGATCCTGAGCCCTGGCTTCCTAGGTCGCACTATTAGAAGACTCCCTGCTATCAAAAAAGTTGGGGAACGAAGAGCTAGAACTCTTTAAACTGCTAGATCTAACTTTCAAGCCTTCCTTCTCCTTCAAAAAATCATAGAAGGCAACAAGCTGAAAGTACAAAAGCATGAACTCCTCAGACTGCTCCTCAAGGACGCTGTCGATCGGCATAAACTCCTCATAGAGTTTGCCAAGGATGGGCAATCCAGTAATGGCGCTCAGCTCGTTCAAAGAGAAACCAATCTCACCATTCGTCACAACGAAGGTATTGGTTTGTGGAAGGAATGACTCCAGCATAGCCATGAAGGCCTCGTCGGAAAAGATCACGGTCTCCCTAAAGGCGCGGACCGCATCAAAAATCCCGGCTTCCTTCAAAACGGCACCACCAATCAGCAAGACGCGATCAATCCATGACTTCCACTCGGAGTCAGCATTGAAACGGCCACAAAGTCGAAAAGGCTTTATCCAATTGCTGCCATCACCGCTGAAAATACCAAGGCCCACCGGTTTCAAATCGACCGACGGATAATCAGAGCCCTGGTAGCTGCTGGATGGCATCAACAGGTCCATGTCAGCCGGCGACCTCTCCGTATATCCAGGAGAACCGCCAACATAAATCTCGGTCTTGATTACATTTGTCCTTCTCACCCAGCTTGGAGGATCTTCCCTCTTAGAGCACGTGGGGGCAAGGCTCATGATCGAGACAGTGCGATCAAACGTCGATCGGGTAGCAACAGTCTTCTTCTCACCATCTGCTGTGAAAGAGAACTGAAAACATCTCCTCTGGTATGTCATGTCATCAGGGACGGATCACCAAAGAAGAAGGTAGGCTTGGGTAAAACACTCTGATCTTCCATCACCCATGGACGACTGTTTACCATGATCTTATAAAAATCCTCTCCCTTGAGAGCGATCAGTCGCTGCCTCATCTCATCTCTGTTGAGGGAGTCGCACTCTTCCAGATTTCTCTCAACATACTGGACCTTCTCCCAGGCCTGCTGAACAGCCGGATTAAAAGATCTAGCAGATCGACGAGGTACGCTTGTAGCAGGCTCTTTACCCTTGTTCGTTCTGGACGAACCACCTACAAAGGATGGAAGGAAAAAGATCAAACATCAAAATGATAGAATTTCGCTAAAAAAAATCTGGCAAAATTTTGACATGATGCCGGGCAATTCCGAAGAAAATGAACTATCCCGAAAGAAATAGAAAGCTTGAAGATGGGCTAAACATTGCTGCGAGTTCCGAAACTCCAAACTTCCGAAACCTCAAAGTCTCCGCAAAATCAAGAAGGGCTCAACATCGCTGCGAGCTCCAAATTCCCAAGTTTGCAAAAACTTTCAGGTATGCTATCACATCATGCTACACTTCAATTTACAAAAAAATATACATGCATGAACATCTTGGTTTACAAAAAAAAAAATGCATTATCATGATGAGCAAAAAAAAAAGAAGAAACTTTCTCAAAAAAAAAAAAAAGGGAGAAAGAAAAGAACAAAAAAAAAACAGAAAACTTTCTCAAAAAAAAAAAAGAGATAAAAAACAAAAAAAAAGGAGCTGGCCCACAGGCCACGTGGTCGTACGGCCCACAAAAGAAACAAAAAGAAAAGTGCAAAAAGAAAAAGAAAGAGAAAACACGTGGAAAAGAAAGAAAAGAAAAGAAAAGAAAGAAACAAAAAAAAAAGAACTTTTTTCCTACAATGGGGTTTTCTTGAAAAAGGGAACTTACTTGAAGCCATTGATGGAGAAGAAGAAGAAAAGTCTTGAAGATCTTGAAGAAGAAGAACTCTTGGTCTTGAAGCCCTCTTGGGATTGTTGCAAAAGAAAGCAATAAGAGTAAGAGATCCAACCTCCTCCTTGCTTTTATAGAAGAGAGCAAACCAAAGAAGGAAAGAAGAAAGATGTAAGTGTTACTAATTAGTAACCTTACCAAAAGAAAGAAATTAGAAAGATTCTTTCCTAAAAGAACGATATCTTGAGGGATTTTCTCCCAAAAAGAAATCAATAAGAGATTTTCTCCCAAAAGATAGGATCAATGAAAGATTATTTCCCAAAGGAAGATATCTTGAGATATTCTCCCCCAAAATAAAGGGAACATGAGAGATTCTCTCCAAGTAAAGATATTCTTAGATATTCTCTATCAAAGGAGATATTTTTGGATATTCTTTATAAAAATGACACCATATGAGATCTAAGCCATTTCAAAAGTTTAAGGTCCCATGGGTTAGCCCATATGAGCCAGGTTTGACCACCAAGGCACTAAAAAAAAAAAAATTTAGGCTTTTAGTCAAAGAGAAATCCCTCTTACCAAGAGCATACAAAAATGGTTCCATGCCTCTTTTGAGTTGTTTCGACCATACAAAAGAGAATTCCAAGCCCCATGAGCTTCCAAAAATCAAACCATCCAACCTCATCTACCAAATTGAGCCAAAATCTTGAAATTGACATTCTGCAAAAATCCAAACCAAATCCTGGTCCCCTAACTTGCCACATACAGCTTGTTAGGTCACAAGACCAAAACAAAAAACCAAAACCTGATCCCCTAACTTGCCACATACAGCCTGTTAGGTCACAAGATCAAAACCAAAATTGATCCCCCAACATTCCACATACAGCTTGTTGGGTCACACGGTCAAAACCAAACCCGACACCCTAACCTGCCACATACAGCCTGTTAGGTCACAAGGTCAAAACCCAAATCCACATCCCTGATGTCATCTTCAAAACTTTGCCTCGAGATGGTACGTGATCCCTTTCACTACCATAAAATTCCCCTGGAAGTTCAAAAGGCTACAAATACCAAAAGAAAGACTGCTCAAAGACTCTTGGTCAAGTCACAAGCTTTCCTTCACAAAATCTCTTCGAGGCACATCGACTACAAAAGTTAAACAACTCGTCGCTGCACCTCGAGGGGGCATTTGTTGAAACCAAAAATGTCACTTTGCTTCTTCAAGATCCAGAAAACTGTGTGAAGTCGCAACCTGCCATAAATAGGCAATGCTACTTCCAAAAAATCAAATCTTGTCAGAATCAAACAAAAAACTGCAAGATCCTTCAAGACAGCCAAAAGAGGAGTACACAAGAAGTTTTGGGCCATTTCTAAATCATTAGGCCTAACTTCGCATCTCCGACAGCTGAAAAGGAGCTCCAGGCGGTGAAAGCATCGGAGACACCAAATCTTCGATCAGAGCCGATGGATGATCTCAAAATACATCCAAAAGGCGCCACATCAAGTTCTGAGTCAAACCGACAACGTTTGACCCTACATCAACCCTCGAACAGCTAAATCAAGTCTCTCAGCGGTGAGAACCACCGAGGCCATCACTCATCAGATAGAGCACATGGACGGCTTCAAAATGCTTACAAAGGGCTACACGTCAAAATTCAGGTCATTTCGACAATATTCGACCATACTTTGACGCTCGGAAGCCAAATCAGGCATCTTGGCGGTGAAGCTCCCCAGGACCATGGTTTCCAAGACAGAGCCTATGGATCATCTTAAAATGACTCCAATAGGTTCCCTGTCAAATTTCAAGTCAATCGGACATCGGTTGACCGCACATCAAGCCGCGACATCTTCATAGCGACAAAAATAAGTCTACTAGTGATAAAACCCCAAATGGCTTCAAAACTCATACAAAAGTTTATGGTTGGTCTTATTTATTGCTCAGGAGGCTTCATCCCAAATTTCAGCTCATTCTGACATCGTTTGACCCAGTTTCAGCTTCTGACGAAAAATCGGCAGCTCTACGTGACAAAGTCTTCGCTTTCTCAGAAAATTGGAAACTTTGCAAAACAAAATGCAATGATTCTCGTCAGGTTTTCTACAGGGAAATCAGGCCAATAAATGATCAAAAATGTCAAGGAAAAATATAGATGAAAAAAGAATAAAAAAATAGTAAAAACGGACACAAAACGGGACAAAAGCGGGGAAAACCCCCCAGGGTCGCAGGGGTGGAGCCCGGGATCGCCGGGAGGGCCCCGGAAACCCCGTTTTTTGCCGTTTTTTCGCGATTCGAAGCATTTGACCTCTAGTATTTTCCAAAATTCATACTTTTGAGACACCAAATCCTCTGACATCCGTCAAAAACACGGGTCAATCATCAAGAGTATCAAAATCAACATTGATCGCCAACCGGTCAACCAAAAAAAAGTGTGCTTTCTACCCGATCGATCAAGAAATCGACAGGACAGATGGCACCGACCCGCTGTTGGCAAACAATACCTCAAGTTACATGGTCATCCAATGTCGATCTACATGAAGATCCATCAATGATCATCGCCAGAAGAATCCCAAAAGACGCGGCACGGCCCGCGACTCTTCAACTGCTCGGCGACCACTTAAAGCGATTAATTGACTAGCTTTATTACAGTCATTAATCCATTTCTTTGGACGGCCCAGTCAGAAGCTAGCATCTGGGACTTACAAGTCAAGAGATTCATGGCATTTAACCCATGAAACTCCTCCCATCATGGCCATTAAAGGCGGTTAAATGCCCTCAACCTCCTCCGGCCAATCAAAAGCCAAGAAAAAGGAGTTACAAAATAAAGAATTCAATCTTGTAACTCCTCCCTTTATGTAGCTTTATGACAATTAAAGCTCATAAATCATCCTAAATAGCTACCTAAAGGCCTATAAATAGGAGAGCATTCTAAAGGATCCCAGATCGAAAAAACCACAAAGATCGAAAAAACAAGACAGATCCCAGATCAGAAAAAAGCACAGAAATCCAGAGAAAGAAAGAGAAAACTCTGCGGAAGTTCTACACCGGCCACCGCTACAAGGTGACAAAAGTCCATTGGGGGGGTACCCCCCCAAGGTCCTTGTCTTCTCCTTCTGCCTCCAATGGCTTAGACGTGGCTTTTCAGCCCGCCTACTTAGTTTTTTATTGGACATAGGACCTCCTTTTGGTCTTTGTCCTCTAAAAACCTGAGGTTATAGCCAAGCCAAGCGAATCAATAGCATCCTCTGTTCTCATCTGCATGGATGATGGCGAAGTCCACATATGGCTTCTGACCGTCAATCTGAACGGGTCCCCCACAATCTCCTAAAAAGTTAGATCCTCCTTTTCTTACTTTTCATTGTAGTTTGTATTTTTTTCAAAAGAGACAAAAATCACAACTCTTGTCTTTCATTATTGATAAGAATTGTAAATCGGCTATAAACGCCAAAAATCGGCTATAAATGCCAAAAATCGGCTATAAATGCCAAGAAAATCGCCTTTCACGGCAAATCAAGAAAATGTCTCTTTTCTTAAATATATGTGCAATGGAAAACTTGAAAGAAGTTGATTTCCTTTTTACTTGCGAAGGTTGATCTCCGGATCACCACTTGCAATTCCAAGTAAAATAGAAAATCTGGCACACCCACACAAAAGAAATGTTGATGCACGCCTCTGCCCCCCGGTTACGAAAGGGTCGGACCCAAACGGACTCCCACGTCCGCCGACCTCGGTAGAACCGAGCAGAATGCGTTGGTCCATCAGTAGCAGCCCCCAGCTCGGCAGAAGTCTCATCCAGCTCGGGAGGCAGCTTGATGTCTCCTATCATCACTTAGCTTCGACCGCCCGTCAGCTTTGATCACACGACCCTCTACCGTCATTTCTGGCGGCACGGTCCTCTACGGTCAGCTTCGATGGCGCCGCCAGCTTCGATGACACCGGCACGACCCTCTACTGTAGGCTTCGACCGTACAACCCTCTACCATCATTTCGACGGCACGGTCCTCTGCTGTCAGCCTTGATCGCATGGTCCTCTACTGCCATCGGTCATCCAGAGCCCCGTGCTCCTACATCTCGGCCGCGCGCCAGATCTCGATCTCTTGCGTCTCTGCTACAAGCCAGATGTCGACTTCGAGCATCACGGCAGTAGCGCCAGATTCTCGACCTCATGCTGGTGTCACCCTCGTGCTAGCTACGCGCTTCACGTAGGTTCGGCCTCATGTTGGTCTCGGCCGGCGCCAGAAAGACTGACCTCTGGTTCATACACACAGGCTTCTCCATCTCGGCCAGTGCCAAAGAGACTAACCTCGGGCTCATACACCCAGGCTTCTCCATCTCGGCCAGTGCCAAAGAGACTGACCTCGGGTTCATACACCCAGGCTTCCCCATCTCGGCCAGCGCCAAAGAGACTGACCTCGGGTTCATACACCCAGGCTTCTCCATCTAGGCGAGCGCCAGAGAGACTGACCTCGGGTTCATACACCCAGGCTTCTCCATCTCGGCCAGCGCCAGAGAGACTGACCTCGAGTTCATACACCCAGGCTTCCCCATCTCGGCCAGCGCCAGAGAGACTGCCCTCGGGTTGACTGACCTCAACAGCAACACGGCTGTCCGGAAGCATCCTGATACAGCTTAGCAGTAAAGCCATCCTCTGGCTCCGGTCCAGTGCCAGCTAAGTCATCTCAAACTACAAGCAGCTCCCAAGACATAAGGTCCTAATGATACACAGCTTTCGACCTCAACGAATTAGTAAACTCTAAGAGGTCAAAAGCTGAGGGGCTTTGTGTGGGGATATTTTATAGACAACGAAATCACCATGCAGTGCCTAAATGGCACTAAATGAGGGTCTCGGAGTCAGAATCGCAACAGAACCCCATTCTGGAAGGGAAACGGCGAGATCTTCAAAATCCATTCCTAAGTAATGGACTTCTCATTTTTAGGCCTAATTCCATCGTTTCGACCTCGAAAAAGGCCTTTTTACCATTTTTGTCATATCCGGCACCTCGGCTACAGTGCTAACCAATATCACCAGCTAGGCAGCAGTGTCAGACCCTCCTCCTCGGCAACAGTGCCAGGACCTTCCATCTCCGCCAGGTCCTCACCTCGGCGAGACACTCCATCTCGGCCAATAGCCTCATCTCGGTAAAAGTACTGAGCACTGACAGCTGTCCTCCCATGGACACTTAACCACGTTATAGGACGTCTGACAGATCGCCGTCCACAACTCCCAAAGCACCAGGATATGGCCAGATGGGACAGGACAAGCTACGATGGGACAGCTATTAGAGTAGAGTGAGCTATGATGGGACAGCTAACCACCTCCCTGCCTCCTCTCTTCTTCTATATAAACACAGCTACAGCTTCATAACAGAGGGAGGAGGAGGCCACTCTGGTACGCCCATCTTCTTCCACAAAAATCTCCATCCTTTGCTTAGTTCTCACACTAACTTTGGCATCGGAGAGTCCTGCGCTGCCCATAGCCAGGGTCCTCTGACCTGCTTGTTTCTCCCCTATTTCAGGTTCTCAGGCAGCAGTTCTTCCATCATCAGAACAAGGAGCTTCAGCCTCCGTCCTCTTCAGTGAGTCTCAAAAATACTACCCCCAGGTCTGTAAATTTTTGTGCACTTACAATGATATATTTAAAGCCTACACCTTCCATGAGAAAAGTAGGAGATGTGGAAATCATTCATCCCCATGTAAACAGCCATTGAAATGTGCCATATATGATATATTTAAAGCCTACACCTTCCATGAGAAAAGTAGGGGACTTTCTTATAAAGAGTCGCATGAGGAGGTTGAGAGTCCTATCAATGAAGGACTTCCTCAGAAGTCAGAAGTCAGTTCCAAACATTTTTTAGAAAGGACTAAAAAGTGGTTTTAGGAAATAATATTTAGAGAAAGTAAATGAAAAAATGTTAGAAACATTGTGTTCGTACTCCCTTGTAATCATGTTGAGATGGGATGTTTCCATGAAATGAATAATGGGATTGATGACAACCCATGTTACTCTTGACAGTATCCCAACTAATTTTACTAAGTTCAAAAAATTCTAACGGTGGTGCTTTCCATTGTCATAAATTCATCTGTGAAATTTAAACGGCTAGAACTCTTGACAGTATCCCGACTAATTTTACTAAGTTCAAAAAATTCTAACGGTGGTGCTTTCCATTGTCGTAAAGTCATCTGTGAAATTTAAACGGCTTGAACTCAGAAGTTTTGCATTGATCTATCATCCTATGATAAGATTTTACTCCAATTGAAGTCATGGAAACTATCATTTTGGTCACCTGATAAATATATTATTAAAGATGATTAATGTTATGGTGGCATAACACCATTGGAGTAAAAATTTATCCGAAGATAGATCAAGATGAGATTGCGAGCTTTACTGAGCCGGGATTTAAAACATGGGATCCATTGATAGATGTAGGGGTATAGATACCTTTTCAAGGCTTTTTGGCTAAGATGTATTAGCACAGAACAATTTGGCCTTATACTGCAAATATTTTCATTGGAATAATATTGGTAGGAGATAATGTTGGAATAACGTTAAGATTTGTGATTTTATTGGGATATTATTGATAAGTCATTAAAATGGTTAATAAATCTTGAATCAAAAATAAGAAATTTGCCGATATTGTATAAATAAGAGATTTTTACGTAAAAGTTAAGCATAAACCATGATTAGACGGATTATTTAAGAAATATTCAAAAATATCGAATTAGAGTATCATACCTAAGGAAAAGATGATTTCCCCCCACAGTGATATATTTAGGCTCGTTTAAAATAAAACCCCATTATCTTCATCAGAATAGGATTGTTAGGGCACGTTCGAATGAGAAAAGAAACCTCTTGTGATTTTTTCCTTTTCTTCTCTGGTGGCTTGAGGGACGGCGTCGATATTCTCCTATTTGAATATGAAAGAAAAAGGAAATGCGTTTGCCAAGAAAAAAAATACCCACAAAGATGCCACAGACAACCATGCATATTGCACAAAATAATGGTGAAAGACTGAGAAAACTCACCTGAACTGTACTTTTCAATTGCAATGGTTGAAGAGTGGTGGCGAGGAAGAAGAGAAAAATTATTATGAGTGGGGCTACGAGTAAGCTCTTGAAAAGATAGAGAGCTCTAAGGAAGATCACTGCAATCCCTCAAGCCACTAGGGAAGAAGAGGGAAAATCATAAAAAAAAAATTCTTTCAATGTGCCCTAATGATGTTTTTCTAGTGAAGAAAATGTATTTTATTTTAAACAAGCCCTAATTCAATATTTCCGAATATTTCTTAATCTGTCCATCTAATCAAGGTTTATGCTTTTTTCTTCGAAAAGAATCTCCATAAATAATTTAAATACTAAGGGAAAAATTAAAAAGAAAATCAAGAACCATAAAAATAAGAGGATTTTACCAAAAAAAGAACATATTAGGTGAATAGTGGACCAAAAAGATGATTTTAAATGACCTTGCACTAGATCAGTCATTTTGCCTGAAAATGTATTTTTTTAGCACTTTCGACTAACGTCCCTATTGACCTTTGTTTTATAACATTAAGGGTCTCTAGGGACCATGCGGTGTACGCTTATAAATGAACGGAACTCATCCTCATTCCATGTTCTTGGTGAAAAAATAATGACACTCAACTTGCTTCCCCTTGCTTCCCCTCTATAGGTCATTCCCACATCTTGAATACCATTAAAGCCACATGTCTTTGTTTGGTAGAGAACATTAAAGTGCATATGATACTCCGTTTGGGGTAGAGCAATGGAAAAGTGAAGTTTGTACTTTGCCCTAAAACATGATTTTCTACTTTTGATAAACCCTTACTTACTACTAAGCACAGTGAATCAGGCATAAAGTTCAATAGGAGGGTTGGTTGGCTTCATCTTTGATTAGATTTAGGTAACCCTACTTGTAGAGAGAGAGAGGGAGAGAGGGAGAGAGATTTCATTTTGATGGTATCATGGCATGAGGGTCATTATTAGTGTATTAGTAGAGAGTCTTTTTGTCTTTTTGTGTAAAAAGTGGGTTTTTTTATCATTTAGTGGAGAAAAGATGCTGCTTTTTTACTCTTTTTTAAAAAAATAGGAGGGAATTTTGAAAATATGTACTTTTAATGCGACCTCTTGTCTGAAAAATAAAGGCTTTACATTACTTTTATTAACCTAGTAAATTGCCAAATTGGAATGGACATGTGAGGCCGGCTCATTTGTGCACCTCTCTAATTGATTCTACATACCCAAAGCATGGAACCCATGACCCGTATGATGAGCGATGCCCAACGACCCTAATGCAGCATTGGGATATATTGTTTAACTTTGTTGGACAATCCGCTTTTACTAATCAATTTTAGTCATAAAATCACATATAAGATGCCAACAAGCTATGGTTGAGTGGTGTTGGCACCTTAGTACCACACAGATGTCCAGGGATTGATCCCTGGTCTTTCAATGATGGTTTAAAAAATGGATTTTACTGCTTCATAATGGTCGCCACGAAATAATAATAGCCTATGCGGTTACATTATTTTCACTATAACAGTCATAACGATCACGGTATAAAAAAATGAAAAAAAAAAATCGGACCATAATGGTTCATAACAACCGTTATTTTGAATAGGAAGGTTATGACGGTCATAATTGTCGTTATTTTGAAAATAATGGCCGAAACATCGACTGACGATAATTTTCTTAATTTTCTTTGCCTAACAATTTGTGGGACTTTCTAAGACTGTGTTAGAACTTCCTAAGCATCTTTTTTCAGCAAAAGTCAATTTATTTGCAAGGCTTTGGTGAATTCTTATAATAAGACTCCTTTCCTCCTCAACCACCTTACCCCTATGTCCATACTCCAATACTTTTATTATTAACTTATCTTAATATATATAGTAGTAAATATTACATGTGAAAGTTGAAATTCACTATCAACTTGCTTGGTAATTGAGTATTGCATTGCTACTACTAGTTTCTCGACTTTAAGTGTTAAGCACTAATGGTTGTTTGAAATTATGATTGCAATGCATATTGTAAAATTTATAATAGTTCAAATTATTTTAATACATTAGCCCTCCCTCTCAACCTAAACCTCACCACTCCTCAAAACCCCCTAAGGCAAAACCTTCCACCCATGGTAAGCTTCATTCCAAGACCAAGCCCCCTTTAACCAAACCACCCCTTGATGACCTCCCTTATGACGTAGTGTCTGTAATCCTAGAGAAAACCTCTTCACCATCGATTGACATCTCCAATCCTTTTGACATCTTGGATAAATGCTCTTTCTTGGACCCAGCCATTAACCCAAACCTCTTTGGTCGAAACCTCCAGGCTTTCTCTGAGGATACTTCCTCTTCTCCTCCCCCAGGCTTTGAACAACGTCCTCTCCCCTCCATCCCTATGGAACTTCCTGCTTTACCCCAAACAGTTGAAATCCCCCAATCTGAGACACAGAAGCTCTCACCTACAGTTCCTACCAAGAACCAATCCAAAGGCAAGGGGAAGTCTAACTGCCCCTACTCTAGCTCAGGTTCGATCACCAGGAGGACTAGGAACAAACCCATCTCCCCCATCCTTTATCCATGTTAAAGATTCTCTACTGGAACTGTAGAGGAATTGCGAATTCCCCTACCATTAGAGCCCTGGTCAATCTGGTCCGTAACCACCACCCTGACTTATTCTTTATCTCAGAACCAATGTCCACCTTCTCCTCCACTATCTCCCTTGGCATGTCCAACCTTGGCTTTGACACTTTCCGTTCTAACTCTCCCTCCTTACCTACCTCAAATCTTTGGTGCTTTTCCAAATCTTCTCACCACCTTCTCTCCTCTGTCTTCAATGTTTCGTCCCAACACATCTCTATGCTCCTTTTAAATCCAATCTTTAGCCTCTCTTACATCATCACTGGTGTTTACAGTTCCACCAATCCTACCCACAGAAAAGCTCTCTGGCAAGTTCTAATTGATACTTCCCCAACCACCCTCTCCCCTGGTGTGTTATAGGTGACTTTAATGCCACTCTTGCTCACCATGAAAAACTCAGTTTCCGTCAGGCAAATCCTCACTCTCTTAAAAACTTCCAATCGGTGGCGATGCAAGCCGGTCTCTCTGACACCCTATTCTCTGGCAGCAAATTTACTTGGTCCAACAACAGGCAAGGCCTTTCCTATGTAGCTGCTAGACTTGATAGAGCTCTCAGACCCTATTGTCCAACATCTTCCTAGATTATCCTCTGATCACAGCCCCATTTTGTTGACCCACTCCAACCTTCCCCCTGCCCCATCAGCTCCTTTCAAGTTTGAAAATAAATGGCTCCTTCACCCCTCTTTCCTTAATGTTTTAAATCTAGTTGGGCTGTTCCCATTGAAGGGAACCCTCAATTCATCCTGGCCCAAAAATTGAAAGCACTCAAACTTTCTCTCAAATCTTGGAACAAGACCACCTATGGCCAAGTTCACCACAACATCCTTGCAGCTGAGTCCAGGATCTTGAGATGCCAAGAGCTCTATGACTCCTTCCCATCGGATTCCCTTAGAAATGACCTTCTGGAAGCCAAGCTTCTTCTCCATTATGCCCTCAAAGCCTAGAATTTCTTAGCTTAAGGAGGGAGACATGAATACTACTTTCTTCCACCATTCTGCCAAAGCCAGAAGTTCTTTCAACAGGATTAGGCACATTTCAGTTAATGGTATCCAGACTGATGATCCTCTCATCATCCAACATCAAGCTGTGCATTTCTTCTCCAATCTTTTCAAACCTCATGCCGGCCAGCTACACCCAATTCTTTTTCAGACTGACAGCCCAAAGGTTACAGACTTGGAAAACCTCAACTTAGTATCTATCCCTTCTGACCCAAAGATTAAAGCAGTTGTCTTTGCTCTTAAGAAGAACAGCTCTCATGGCCCGGACGGCTTCAACGGGGCCTTCTTCACCTCAGCTTGGGACATCATAGGTCAAACAGTGACTACAGCTGTGCAACATTTCTTCCAAACCAAAAAAATCCTCAGAGCTTTCAATGCCTTCTTCCTTGCTCTCATCCCAAAATCCAATTCCCCTGCCACCTTTGCTGACTACAGACCTATTAGCTTGCTGAACTTTTCTTACAAAATAATCTTTAAAATCCTATCCTCTAGGCTCATCACCCTTCTCCCAAAATTGATCTCCTCTTACCAGGCAGCCTTCATTTCAGGTAGATCTAACCACCACCATGCAGGGTTGACTTTTGAACTCTTTCAAAAGCTCAAATCCAAGTTCAGTAAAGGCTCCCTTTGCGTTAAGTTAGATATCTCTAAAGCCTTTAACAAACTCAACTGGTCTTTTCTCTTCTCTGCCCTCAGATTTTTCAATTTCTCTGAAGATTGGACTTCCCTTATGAAAGAATGCGTCTGCACCACTAAATGTTCGGTCTTGATCAACCGCTCCCCCCATGGTTTTTTTAGCTCTTCATGTGGCCTAAGACAAGGTGATCCCTTATCACCCTACCTTTTTATTATTGTTGAAGAAATTCTTAGCCTACACCTCCGTGACCTCCACTCCCAGGGAACTATCCTCCCCCTATCCTCTGTCCCTTTCACCCCTTGCCACCTTCTTTATGCAGATGACATCATCATTCTAATGAAGGGAGCAACCTCTGGTGTTCTTGCAATTCAAGACCTTTTGAGATTTATCAATCTTCTTCTGGTCAACACATCAACCTCCTTAGAGTCAGCTCTTCCTCGGCAAATGCGGGACCCGTAGGAAAGCTAGAATATGCTCCATCCTTGGTATACAACAATCCCAGGCTCAAATCAAATATTTGGGATTCCCCATTGTTTTTGGCTCTCCAAAGAGAACTCACTTCATCCCTCTGTTGGATTCCATTAATGCTAGATTGATTGCCTGGAAAGCCAAATCCCTCTCATTTGCAGGTCGCCTGATCCTTATCAAACTTGTGCTCTCAACTATTCCTATACACATAGGATCCATCCTTCCCTTTCCAGTCTCCATTTGCAATTCCATTGAGAGATTGATGAGACATTTCCTCTGGTCAGGCAACGCTACCTCTTCCAAGCTCCATCATGTTAACTGGTCTCAAGTTTGCCTTCCAAAGCTGGAAGGAGGTCTAGGTATCAGAAGAATCTCTGTAGTCAATGTTGCTTCTATCATCAAGCTGGGCTGGCAGGCTACTACTATGAGCTCCATCTAGTCTTTATGGTTCAAGAACCGCTACTTCAAGAACTACAATGTCTGGAACAATGCTACTTCTATATATGGATCCTGCATTTGGAAAAAAATCCGTCGGCTCGCTCATATCATCCATCAGGGTAGTGCTTGGATATTTGGTAATGGTCTAAATATTGACACATGGCAAGACACCTGGTGTGGTATCAAACCCATCTCTGCGGTCTTCCACAGCTTTCAATTTCCCCTGGACCATCGTCTTGCCTTCCTCTTCCATTCAGGCTCTTGGCATATCCCCCACAATTTACCACCTGCTGTCCATGACCTGCTCTCTTCTGCTACTTCTTTCTTATCTCCTAGTGAATCTGCCAGCGACCACCTCTACTGGAAAGAAGCCCCTGATGGATAGCTGTCTCTGCACGCCGTTTGGAACACTATCAGATCTAGGGAACCCATCCTCCAATGGCATCCTCTCATATGGAATGGTGTTTCCATCCCTAGAATTAGCTGCTTCGGTTGGCGATTGATGCTAAACAGAACTCCCACAGAATCTCGTCTACAGCAACTTGGATTCTCCTTAGCGTCCCGTAGCAATCTCTGTTTCAATGGTGAAGACTCAGTTAGCCACCTTTTCTTCTCCTGTACTATAGCTCAATCTCTCTGGCTTTGGCTGACCGATGCTTCATGCGTTCCTTTTCCCATCTCCTGCTCTGCATCCTCCCTCTGGCTCTCCCTTTCTAGAGGAAATGACTGGGCTGGGAAGAAACTTATGGCGTCTGTCTTCTTATCCGTTCTTTATGCTACATGGAAGACCAGAAATGCTGCCATTTTTTATGATCTCCACCCTCCTCTCAATCAGACTTTAGCTCACTTGCAGGATGACTTATGCTTCAGCCTTAAGAAGATCTCCAAACCTTTTGTCAGTAACCAGGTCACCTCCCTCCTCATTCTTTTGAATATCTCAGTGAATTTAAATTCCATGTGATCTCTTTTGTTTTGGGTTTTGGTTTCTTCTTTGGGTCTTTGGGCTAAGCTCTGCTTCCTCTGTATTTTTCTTTTTTTTGGCGGCTCCTGTGCCTTTGTATTCTTTTTCCCCCTTTCTTAATATATTTACCCTTTAAACAAAAAAATTCAAAACAGACTTTACAAGTTTTTTGATAAGACAAAGATATAGGATGTTATGACTTAGAAGGACGAATATTTTGCTTTAAAGTATTTACTAATGGATAAAATATTACTTTCTAGTATTTTATAATTTTTTGAATTTTTTAAATATTTTTCAAATTCTTATGGGGTAAAATAAAAATTCGCACCGGCGTAAACTACAAACAGCGACACAATGACATGTCATAATGGTCTTCAAAGTCAACCACGATCAGGAATGCGATTTTGAACCAAACTTCCAATGGAAAGAATCACTTATGACCAATAACCCAATAAAGAACATACGATTTGTTAGGCCCTAACCCGAGTTTCAGTTTCTGCATGTATGGTCAGGCGGCCATGCATGTTTGGGTTTGGCCTAACCCGAGTTTCACTCCTTTTTAAAATTATCGATTCAAGAGTTACTCGTTGAATCATGAATGTAATTGCAAGTGATTTTTCTCGGTGCATGTTAGGTGTGATTGGTTGGTGCATTATTGTGATAAATTAAAAGTTGAACGGACCCAAATCTAACAACTTGATGTAATTGATTGACCTAAAACAGTTCAAAGTTGAGCAGATTGTAAAGCGGCCCACCACTTGGACGCAATGGATGCCAAATGGATAGCACTACCGTATCTGCTAAGGCGTTATATATACATCAAGCTCAAGTCTATCTTCTGGTGGGCCAACATGAATGAAGCAATGGACAATTTAAAATTTATTTGTCATTTGTGAAGGATAAGTGGGGCAAGACTAAAGAAAGAGAGTGGATTGCCACGGCCATTTAAAAGATGAGGAACCCATGAGGAATCTATACATAAAAGAATTTCTCACCATCTTCAGAAGAGGGATTTTATATTGAGGATTTATATGGCTGAGGATTTTACATTGATAGTGTGTATTATTGAGAAAAAATAATATTATTGAGTGAATATGTAGAAATGAGGATTTTTAAATCTTCTAAGAGTGGAGACATCCTAGATATCACACACCTATCTAGGAATCGAACACTGAAAAAATAAGTTGTCTCAAAGGTACGTTGTTTGCCACCTACTCCTCTAACAGAAAAGAAAAAACCTAAAGGGAGTAGATTGGATATGAAAATCTTAAAAAATAAAAATTGCTATGAACTCAAATTGTCGAGAATTTATAATTGTCATATATAAATTTTCCATGACATTGTGAAAAGTAGTGAGGAATCCACAAACGCGAGTTTTCCAATGGCCAACTCGACAGGAGTCACGTAGCTTTCAGGTGGGGCCCATTGGACACACTAGCCACAAACTATGGGATGATAAATAAAAAAAATTACAAATGCCTTGGCTCATATGGTTTCTATTTAAAGGCCCAGGGTAGATCTTAAGGGGTCCTTTCAAACCTTAGGGCCCCATAATTTTCATCATTTTAGGTGGGCCCACACTTGGATCCTTCAAACCTAAAAAAAAAAAAAAAGAGATTCTTTTAAAAAAAAAAAAAATTGGTGAAGTGCCTAGTTAGGGTGGAATTCAAGGTTCCTGTTAATAACATTCTAACCTCATGATTAATGTGTTGAGTTTTTCTACCAAATAAAAATAAAAATAATAATGTGTTGAGTTTCGGTTCACTACATTCTTGCCATTCAATTCGACTTGAACTTGACCCATCCCAGCTAATTGTATTAAGCAGCCTACACAATTCAAACCCAACCTGTTACTTTCAGGGTCAGAGTTTCAACTATATGGTTAAATATTGGGAGGAATTGGAGTAGAGTAGTAGAGCCTATTATGTAACCCTCAGTCGTCAATCTGACCCTAATCCAGATTGACTTGACCCAAATTGAATTTATGCTTGTGTTGTGCCAAACAAGACTTTTTACTGTTACAAATAAGACGTACATAGATTTGAATATGCACTCCCGCCCTTGGTAATGGAGCCTATGTTTTATGGTTGTGCCAAACGCCAGAAAGGCTGACAATGTTGGTATCAGTAGATCAAGGTAGTAAAATAATTAATCATTAACAACAAAAGTTCGAATCAAATACCTAATAATATATTCACAAATTCAAACATTACTTCACCAGTATTGAGAATGTAAGGTGCAGAAATTAAGAAAGCTTGCATAGACTTTGCACAACATATATTAAAAAAAATAAAAAGAAGAAGAATGAGAGGTGCTGAAATTAAGAAAGCTTGCATAGACTTTGTACAACATATAAAAAAAAGAAAAGAATGAGAGGTGCTGAAATTAAGAAGGGAAATGATCGGGTGAGCTATTCTCACCCGATCCATGCAAAGTCGAATCAGGACCGTCGGATCGCGCCAACGGTCCTCATCATTTAAATAAAGGGAATTCAAAAAGGGTTTTCCTTCTCAATCGACCCCTCTTCCTTTTCATAGACTAAAACCTAGTATTTCCTGGATTGACGAACGACCGGACTCCCCCATCTCTTCCGGTCATCCTCGACGCCTCAGCTTTGACCGGACTCTTCCCCTTTTCATTTCTTCTTCGACGAAAAACGAGGAAAACCTTGTGTCGTTTGACGGTTGTCTTCTTCCCCTTCTCAGTTCGGCTACATTTTCTCCCCCAATCTGCTCCGCCGCGACCCATCTCCCTGGATTGACAAACGACCGGACTCTTCAACGCCTCAGCTTCGACCGGACTCTCCCATCTCCTCCGGTCATCCTCGACGCCTCAGCTTCGACCGGACTCTTCCCCTTTTCATTTCTTCTTCGACGAAAAAAGAGGGAAAACCTTGTGTGGTTTGACGGTTGTCTTCTTCCCCTTCTCAGCTCTGCTACATTTTCTCCCCCAATCTGCTCCGCCGCGACCCATCTCTTGCCCAATTTCTTTTAACATCTCTTTCTCTATTTTGATATAATCTGTTAATATGATCTCTAACTCATATTCTTGTTTTAAAATGCAGCAGTTGTTCTTCTTGACTGTATGAATTGAATGAGTCTGCTCCCATTCCAACATGTTTGAAAATATGATATTTTGATATTTTTTACTCCTTGGTTTTGGAACCGTGGGTATGAGCTGATGAAGTGGGAAGATGATCAAGGAACACCCATCTATATTTGGGGTGTTGCTGACATACCAAGGGTAAGTTTGCCTATGGATTATGATGGCCTGTTCGAATGGTTTAGTTTGTCTGAAGCTGCAACTTTCGAATGGTGGCCTGTTCAGTGGATGGTGAATCAACTGGATATACAGTTCTTGGGCTGGATGAACTGAATTGAAATCTTGTTTGTGGGATTGATTGTGCACTGATGAAGACAATACAAGCATTATCCTTTTCTTTTCCTTTATTTTATTTCTTACAAAAACATTGTGTTAGTTTTATGGTCTCATTACCAGCATATGATGTAATAAATTGATTCATTTCTTTATTAATCAATATATTCATACTTTCCATTTCATGAGATAAATTATATTTAATTATATACTTGCATATAACCAATACGAATGACATAATGGTTCATGAGATTAACCGGAGTCCATAAGTATACTAGATGTAATACATGTGTATGGATGAGATCCACATGCAGCACTTTGATCACTATGAGATAGTGTGATTTGTTTCGATCATCAGAATGTAAGATTCTGGTTCAGAGTGCTGGTACATTTGATGTATTGAAGGACCTTGAGAAGTACCTTATTAACACTGTCTTTACCTTAAGGTCTGTTCTCATAACTCTCTAGCAATAAGCTCTCAATCCTGAGACATTAATGAACTCGAGTTTCTATCTATTCATTTGCTTTGAGTCACCAACGAGTGAGGCCAACTATTGGTCAACACCTCGGTGATTTGGGTACATGGTAGTAGATCTGTGGGAACATTCAATGGTCAAGATGGAATCTATCTCTAATATTCCCTTGTGCAAATTAATGGATTTAATCATTGGTAAGTGTACACCTATTCTGATTAAGAGTTAATTGGAAAGGTACCATGATCATTATAATTAATTGGGGCTCAAGGATAATAAGACATGGATCTAGCTTGGAAGACAAGTTTAATTGATTCATGGATATTGATAGAGGGGCCTAGTTGTGGTAATATGGAAGTTTAGGATCTTCTATGTAATTTCCTAAGACTGAAGTTCAATTGCATTTATATAGTGGAGTTATTTGCAATTAACTGTGGGCCTGAATTGCACATGAGATGTGGTGTCGCGTGTCTCAGTTGGAGCCAGCTTCTAAGGAATCCCTAGTGGTCCCCACGCTAGCTCAATCATCAGATGGATACTAATTCTAATTGAACTCTAAAAAGCAAGTTACTATTTCTATTTGAAGTGAGACTTTTAATAGTGGTAATAGTATGCTACTAATTATTAATGAAAGTGAAACTTCTATTATAATTAAGAAAAAAGAGAAAGTTACTAATTAATTTGGAAGTAAGACTTCTAATGGAAATTAGTAAGTAGAGGTTTGCAAAAACCATAAATAGAGGATGAACCCCTTGGACATCCACACTTGTTAGTTCCAAGGTGATTCACGCCTAGGCCCCCTTAGTGCAAGAGTTGCACAATCCTCTCTCACCCTCTTCTAGTTCCTTAGAGTTGCTAGTAGTTTTCTCTTGAAGATCCCACCCATCTTCTTGAGAAAGAGATTCTGATTCGGGTCATAGCATGGAAGACCATTAGATTTTGGAGAAACCTACTTGATTCGCGAAAGAGTTCGTCATCAAAGAAAGTAGCAAATTCTCCATTAGAGCACAACCGAGCTCTAAAGGTATAATCTATTTCCTTGTATATTATAGATCTTTGTTGCATGTTTGTTGCTGGTTTTCTATCTTATAGATAGATTGATTTACTGATCTTGACATGTGGGATTAAGGGTTTGCATCTTGGATGGATTAGTAGCCTTCTGGATATTTGATCCCTGCATCAAGTGGGTCAAAAGTTTTGAAGTCTATCCTAGAGGCCCACCTAATTTACAACAGATTGAGTGTTTCATTTGTGTTTTTTTTTAGCAATAATGCTATGTTGTACTTATTAGAGATTAGTTTTTTTTTTTTTTTTTTTTCAGCATGAACATGGTTGCGGTAGCTTCAAATGGAAAGATGAAATTGACAATGAAAATTATCTAGCAACAATGCTTGAAGATACGAAAAAAATGATTGGTAGTATGATGGATACGCAAATGAGATTTTATGGGCAGCAGTTGAAGAGATAAAACATGCATCCGAAGAAAAGAAGAAATCAAATAAAGGAATTTGTCTAGTGATGTTTTTGTGTCGTCTTCTGAGTGTAATTTGCATGTTGAAAATATTATGTTAAAATATATGTATGAGAAAGGAAGTGTTGAATGGATGTTGTATATTTTGACAAAATTTAATCCAATGGATGTTAGGTAAAAGTATATATGGTTATCCTCTCATGTTGATTGTAGTCTCTTGAAGGCTGGAACCTTCACCCCAGCCTTTGAGCTGGTATGGTTTAGATTCAAATTGAAAACCCTGGTTGAAATGGTTTTAATTGGCTAAAAACCAGATCATTTGAATTGGGAGATCAAGGGGACCTTAGAACAGTGCAAAACCAAGGCCAATTAATACACCTGAGAACTCCAAAACCTGAAGTGTGTGATGTGATTAGTCATGAAGGCCTCAGAACTGAAATTGGAGTAGTCAAGTGGAGAGATTTTGTTCCAATTGTAGAAAGAAACTCTTTCACTGAAATTGGACTTCAGCAGGTTCATGACTCAACTCAACCACCTGGAGTGGGCATTTCAACAACATCTGTCATGTGGCCCATAAGGTTAAATTGAAATTGTAAGTCACTTTGGGTGCTATTTCAGAAAATTACATGTTACATGAGTTGCCAATGAAGACACTAAAATCTGAATCACTTGTCCAGAGATCCATAAGATAACCCCAGAACTTGGAGACAATCAACACTACAATGGACTCAATGAACACCACCTTCTGCAAGTTCTTCAAAACTAAATCTGACTGTACTCAGTGAACAAAACAGAGACCACAGAATTCATAAAATGTTATCTGATTGGAATTATCTGATAATAAAAACATGATAGTTAACTTGAAGTCACAAAAGCTACATGGAATGAAAATACATCTTCTGCCACCAAACCTTAAATATTGAATACAACAGTCACCAAAAATACATGTTGTGACCAAAATACATTGTACCAAAGATCATCCAAAAATACATTGTACCATGAATCCTCCCTCCAAAAATCATCCTACTAGCACCAACATCCTAAAACAACCACCACCTGCATCAAAGACCGCCAACTGCACCATGTCAAAACCTGAAAACTGCACCCTGTCAAAAACTAAGAACTGCACCCATGATCAGCCTCCATGTCATTCACCATGTCAAAAACTTGGGGACAGAATCGTTGGAAGCCAGTGAGGATCACCATCCACTGAACAGGCCACCTTGTATTGTCTTAATCAGTGCACATTCAATCCCACAAACAAGATTTCAATTCAGTCCATCCAGCCCAAGAACTGTCTATCCAGTTGATTCACCATCCAATGAACAGGCCACCATTCGAAAGTTGCAGCTTCAGACAAACTACACCATTCGAACAGTCCATCATAATCCATAGGCAAACTTACCCTTGGTATGTCACCAACACCCCAAATATAGATGGGTGTTCCTTGATCATCTTCCCACTTCATCAGCTCATACCCACGGTTCCAAAACCAAGGAGTAAACAATATCAAAATATTAGATTTTCAAACATGTTGGAATGGGAGCAAACTCATTCAATTCATACAGTCAAGAAGAACAACTAATGCATTTTAAAACAAGAATATGAGTTAGAGATCAGATTAATATCAAAACAGAGAAATAGATGTTAAAAGAAATTGAGTAGGCGATGGGTCGTGGCGGAGCAGATTGGGGGGTGGGAAATGTAGCAGAACTGAGAGAAGGGGAAGAAGACAACCGTCAAACCACACAAGGTTTTCCCTCTTTTTTCATCGAAGAAGAAATGAAAAGGGGAAGAGTCCGGTCGAAGCTGAGGTGTCAAGGATGACCGGAGGAGATGGGGTAGTCACTCGAAGCTAAGGCATCGAAGAGTCCGGTCGTTCGTTAATCCAGGGAGATGGGTCGCGGCGGAGCAAATTGGGGGAGAAAATGTAGCAGAACTGAGAAGGGGAAGAAGACAACCATCAAACCACACGAGGTTTTCCTCTTTTTTCGTCGAAGAAGAAATGAAAAGGGGAAGAGTCCGTTCAAAGCTGAGGCGTCGAGGATGACCGGAGGAGATGGGGGAGTCCGGTCGAAGTTGAGGCGTCGAAGAGTCCGGTCGTTTGTCAATCCAGGGAACCCTAGGTTTTAGTCTATGAAAAGGAAGAGGGGTCGATTGAGAAGGAAAAGCCCTTTTGAATTCCCTTTATTTAAATGACGAGGACCATTGGATCTAAAACGCAATCCGACGGTCCTGATTTGACTTCGCACGGATCGGGTGACAATCAGTTCTCACCTGATCATTTCCCAATTAAGAAAGCTTGCACTTGTGTACAACATATAAAACCCCAGAAAGGCCTTGCATGGTGATTGTTTTTCCATGTAAAATAATTTTTAAAATAAGTGGATCATATCATATCAGTTAATATAATATATATTAAGAAAATTAATATAAAGTATCAATGTGATATCTAACTCACACTCATATTGCTGACAGTGGTAGGCATTGATAGAGGCTGATACAAGTCAATATAAGCTATTATGTTATTTTTCAATTAAAATAAAATTACACCCAACTAGTTTACTCATATTCTAATCCCTTGTCGATCCATTTCACTCTAATAAATCTGTTTTTGCCTCACTGATATTGCTCAAATTGCCAATCTTTTGATAGCTTGGTGGTGATCCATCTTCTTCAACACGGAAACAACCAAGATCAATTTCGATTATAGCTTGGCGTGTTACGAACTTGTGTAGAGAGTGCGTAGGTGTGTTGTTGGCATTTGTGATGGGGCCCAGTTGTGTTTACATGTGGGTGGACCCCACTCACAAAGATACACCCTTCACAAAGAGTCTCATGGTGATATGGATAAGAATAGCTTGAGTTTTATCCAACTCTCTATCACTTTATCATATTTACATTCAAATTCAAATTGTGAGATATTGATCTTATTCTTTATCCTAATCATCTCTCAATTCGAATTTGAATAGAGATCTTATCACCCATTAGCCTAAGGGCTATATATAGACATGAGAGACATCAGTTGGTGCAGCTTTTTTTCAACAATTCATCTTCCTTCCACTAGATCTATAACTCTCCATCTTCATTTTCTACATCCAGCGTGTCCATCATTGCCCTTGCCTGATTCAAGCCAACACTGTCCTTATCGCGTTTGTAGCAGCCAGCTCTTATAGATCCGTGCTTCTGCTACACCTACATTCTACATGTGCGTGACTCATTTGTAAGTTAATACCAAACTTACAACACTTGACATTGCTTAACAATTCCCAAATGGTAGTTATGAATAACTTTGACTTCAGCCTTTTCTTTCTACTTAAAATATTGCTCTTTTGCCTATTTGTAAAACAAAAACTCTAAAAAGAAACTACAATTGTAAAAGCTGTCCATCTTTTGTTGAAATGGTTGTGACTTCCGATCATGATCAAGCTTTTTAGAATGGGTTTTAAGTGAATATTTGTGCTCCTTTATCTCAAAAACACTAAAAAGAAACTTTAACTACTTTGAAAAGGTGGCTTCTTTTTTATACAAATTTATTTTCTGCATAAATCCTTAACCAACAAAGCAACACAACCGGGGATGGTCAATCCCTGTGGTGAGGGTGAATTAAAAGTAAATTAACATCAACAAAGGATTATTAACGAGGTAAGGGCTGAAGGATATGAGGTGAAGATGTAGATGAGACGTTGGCTTTCCTAGAGTTTGAATCACTAGAATGATGGCTATATATTCATCTCCCATCTCCCTAATCATCTTTATTAAAGAAGAGATTATAATTAGATGGTCATTTTTGGATTTTTACTTTTTTTTTTTTGTTTACCAAGTTTTGAAATACATATCTTAAGAATACCTAGGAATTCAATTACTTGAAAAGAAAGTGCTTTAAGATTTTGTACGATAGTAGGAATTTGAGGGATTATTGTTCAGAAAAATTCAAAACTCCTGAGATTTTGTCTTTGAAATTGCTCAAATGCAATCTTAAAAAGAATTTAGACTTTTGAATCTAGGGCATTCTTTGGGATTATTTTAGCCATTTTACTACAGTTAGCTTTTTCTTTTATTATTTCATTTATCATTCAAAGAATTGAGGAAATTTAAGAGCACATGGTTTCTTAGGCACCTAGAATTTTCATATATTGTGAGTTTTTGTTAAAAGTTTACTTATTAGATTGCCCCTAAATTGTATTCTTTGAATGATTGATTCCAATTCAGTCAATTAATCTAGGGCCTTCTTCACATAAAAGAAACAAATATGGAGAGAGGCGGTCACCCTATCTTAAGCCTCTAGAAGGGATGATTGAACCTTTTGGTACACTATTGATCATACACAGACGTGATGCACTCCATAATCAAAGAAACACATCTCCACTGGAAACCCAATCTCAACATCACCTTTTCAAGAAAACCCCATTCCACCCTGTCATACGCCTTGCTTATATCAAGTTTTATAGACATAAAACCCTTTTTACCCCTCTGTTTTTGCTTCAATGAATAAACAGCCTCGTATGCCACCAATTTATTATCAGTGTTTTGCCTCCTTAGTATGAAGGCGCTCTAATTCTCAGAAATAATATGGGCCAAGACCTGCTTGAGGCGGTTGGCTAGTACCTTAGAAATTAATTTATACACAACATTACATAGATTTATGGGGCGGACATCAGTTATTTTTTTTAGGGGTTTTGTTCTTCGGGATGAGAACAATGTATGTGTGATTAATCGCACTATGCATAAAATCCGAATTTAAAACTAATAAAACAGCATGAGAGACACTTTTTCCCACTAGGTGCCAATATTTCTGGAAAAATAAAAGGGGCATACCATTCGGGCCTGGCGCTTTCGTGGGGTGCATTTGTGCAAGAGTAGCAGTCACCTCTTCAGTCGTAAACTCCTGAAGTAGAAGCTCATTCATCTCCTCCATTACAGACTTGTCTAATTAGATGATGAAAAAATATCTGAAAAGTAGCTTGCAATCTCCTCCTCCATCTTCTCCTCTTCACACCAAGTCCCATTCAAGTTTATGATTCCCACTTTATTGTTTCTCCGTTTTCTTTGTGAGGCTTTCGAATGAAAGAACTTTATATTTTGGTCCCCTTTGGCTAGCCAGAAGGCCTTCAAACGTTGTCTCCACATGATTTTTTCTTTTTCCAAAAGCTCATTTATCTCCTAGTTAACCTTTTTAATTTCCTGCATTGTAGTCTCAACCGGTCTCATTTATGTAATCTATTGTAAATCCCTTGTAACGTCCCAATTCCAAATACCGAGAAAATCGTCAAGGTGCCGAAGTTGGTGCGCTACTTCCCGAAAAATCCGAGAACTTCCAAGATCATAGATCTGCAGTGAGGTCCAATTTAAAACTTTTTCAATAATATAATAACAATGGTTAAATTGCGGAAGCATAAAGAGTAAAGCGGAAGCAATTGTAAAGATAGCAGAAGCATATGGTATCATAGATGATATATCAAATGAATCGGGGCTGAAGTCCAGCCTAAAGATGCCAAGTTATAGAAACAAAGATTTATTACATATTTCTAAACACTACCCAACTCACTATAGAAATCGCTCAAAGCCCAAACAAGATAATCGTTCAAACCCCAGGTATTGGCTTTCCAACCTCCGACTCGACCTCTTAGTTGGCCAGTCCCCATCCATAGTCTCCTGTTACGGGTGCCTAAACGAGCACGAGCGTATCGTCCTCATACTCGGGGTCGAAACCTATGCAACAAGAATGGATCAGATCTAAAGATCTGGCAAGTCACAGTATGTAAGTAATATGGGACATATGCATGAAAAGAGTAGAGACAACAATTAAGTTAAAGAGAGTAACAATGATATATGATCTAAGCAGTCGAGCAAGATAAGCATTTAGAATCAGAATAAATAAGATATCTAATCTAAACAATATGGCACATTCATACAAGCTGGATACCGCGGGATATTATGTTGCAGCCCTCCCATACTGAACACAGTCGTGGCAGGGAAACCTCACCAGTGCTGGGGAATAACGAGCCCTGCAAAATATAATCAACATCCTTACCACACTCATCACTCGGAGACCGGACCCGGTATCACACAGTCCGTCTACAACAATGCTCATCATGATAGCTCACTCAACACTCTCAATAGCTCCTACTAGTGATGATCAGTCCAAATGCTGAGCTTAGATCAACTAAGTGAATGTCTATGCCGACTCGGAAAACAATAAAGGTCTGTGTCTGTCTAGGCTTTGCCTTATGTGAACAAGGTCCTAACAAAATCCATAAGAGATCCAAGTACTCAAATCAATTCATGGATCATAGTCCAGGTCCAAGTCCAATCATTGAACCCATACTGAGGCCCACAAAATACATGGCCTGGTCTATAACAGTCCAAATGAAGTAACAAGCCCATTTCCAATGATATACAGTCCATCAACATCCATAATGAGTTACAAGTCCATATGATCCAACCTCTCAAGTCTAGGGTAATCCACATCCAGACTTAGGCGATAAAAGGGCCCGCCTAGCCACAGACACGGGTCAATGTTCACCCCATCAAACCACCAGGTCACCTCTAAGTAGTCCTAGGTTCAGGCCATTCATTTTCCATTTAATTAATAGTTATAAGCAACAATAAGGACAAAAGAGTGACAGTAGCATCATAAATGGGATAAATCTCCAATATAGGAATCAATGGGAGATATCATCAATCCAGCCTAAGTAATTGGTCCACTTTCAGGTCCACGTCCATCTCAGGTAATTCGATCTCTAAATGAAATCTCAGATGCTAATGGATACTGTGTTTAGTGCTCCAAAAGTTACGAGCATCATTGATAACATATAAGGGTCGAATCATTTTACATTACACAACCTAGACCCTAATTAGTGGACCCCATGAGTCAAGGTTGAGCCACACCATTGATTTGTGTTTGACACATTAATAGAAGTCCATTTGGATGGTCAATGGGTCCCACGAATGATTAAAATATAAGAAGTTGAAATCTGAAAAAAGTCACTGTTCACAGTGTGCTTGGTCGACCCCCTGGCCTGGGCGGTCGACCCCACACACTGGGATCAGTGGCAATTCACCCTTCAGGTGAAGTCCTGATTTTTCAGAATTTCTAGTGTGCTCGGTTGACCTCCTGGCTTGGTCGGTCAACCGCACACACTGTAAATTATGGCTAAAGGGATGTCCAGGTTTTAACCTCTTCTTCTTGCAAACCATGTGTTCTCGGTCAACCTGGCACAGGTCTCGGTCAACCAAGGGCATAGGATTTCTGAAAATCGAAGGGATCCTAACGCTAGAGGGAAGGTGAATAGGGTGAGCTACACTTAATGACTAATTATGTCTAATTTTAATTTCTTAAAAATAATTAGTCACATGTGATGATTAACATACAATATGCGAAAGCTTAAACAAAACAATAATCACAAATCAATTACCACTACACAAAGATTTATAGTGGTTCGGCCTCAATGCCTACATCCACTACCGGCTTGTGATCCAACACCCCACCCGATTTCCACTATTGTATGCTTTCCAAGACTACGCAATAACCTTACAATGTTGTTTTTCAATGCTTAACAACAACCTATATAAGATGCTTTTCTAGGCTAAGCAAGAACCTTTACACAATGCTTTTAATTGGCTAAGCAATAACCTTGCAATCAAATGAATTCTCTTAAGAAAGTGTCTTCACAAAAACACTCTACGAGATTACAATTAAGCTCAATTAATTTGCCTCTAAAATAGGCAGATATGAAATTGTAAATCAACTCACACAAACACACTAAGAATTACAAAGATGAATGCTTATGAAGTGTGTGTGTGTGAAAACTTCAATCAAGTTTAAAATTAAAACTCAATCAATTATATGCTTAAAGCAATTCAAAAGTTTAATGTACATAAAAAGATTTGATTGAAGTTATATGCAAATCACTTGAACAACTACAAACTTGTTAATGATATGAAAATCAAAAGATCAAAAGTTGTATGTAAATGTTTAAGCCTAATCAAGTGATGCATGTGCAATGTTGTTTTCAAAAACTAATTTAACTAAGGTTTAAATGAATGAAAACAACAAAGAAGATTCAAACAAGAAATAGAATCATGCTAAAAAGGAAATCAAAGATTTTCATAAAACATGATTTGTAAAGTTTTAAAACAAAACTTTGTTTGAATCTAAGTGAAGAATCCTATGACTTAAAATCAAAGAGTAAAGGAAGTAGAGGATTCAACACATCATAGGTAATATGCTTAAAATCATTTACCAATAATTTAGACAAAGCATAAAAACATATGATTAATAATGATAAAGCTTACTTGGTGGTTTAACTTCATTAATCTAAGCTTTAACTTTTCCTAATGATCCATTAGCCTTCCTTAGCTCTTCCCCTTTCTTTGGCCTTAAAGCTCTTCAAGAATGGCATAAAAATCATCACCTTTTACCAAAGGAAAGAGCTTGCTTTTATAGAAAATTTGGCCCAACGGCTACCTGTCGGTCAACCGACACCTCAACGGTCAAGTCCTAACGGACAAAAAATTTACCGTTGTATATCTGTCGATTAACTGACACGAACCGACAATATAAAAATCTGAAATTTTGAGCTCTCTAGAATTGGAACCGAAAACAGATGTCGGTTGACCTCGGTCCACTTGGCAGTCAGCCAACATGGACCGACAGGTTGACCGACAGCCTTACAAAAATCCCAATTTTTGCATATTTCAAAGTATTTTCCTGTGGGGATTTTTGGGCCATTAAACCAAGCTTGGAAACATGATTTTAAATCATCTAAGTGCTTTTAAAATCATGAAACATAAAAAGCCAAATATAATTTGAAACTTTAAAATATAGGCTAGCTTGATTTGTAAAAATTCTTTTAAAAAACAAATGCATCCAAGATTTAAATCCAAAACATGCACAAACTAGAAGATTTGCAATATTTAAAATAATGCATGTATAAATCCATATTTCAAGATTTTCTAAATCTAAATCATGTGTGAAAATTCAAGTGATGAATAAAATGAATATGCATCCATCAAATTGCAATATACAAAATCCTAACAATTTCAAGTCTGAAGGAAAGTCCAGTTGCATAGTCATTTTTCAGAATTTTTCAGTGTGCTCGGTCGACCTGGCACAGAGCTCGGTCGACCGAGGATACTGGTTTCTGGGTCAGAATGAGAATTCAGGTTTCAGTCCATTTTCCCAAAATTTTTGTGTGCTCGGTCGACCGAGGATAGGGTCCGGTCGACTACGCACACAGGGCTGTATGCCTGTGGAAAGAATAACTGAGACCTGTTTTTTCCTAAGTTTTAGTGTATTCGGTCAACCGAGTACACTGACCCTTTGCAAATTCCAGAATTCTGGATTTTCCTCCTTTTCATTCCAATTTCCATCAAAACTCATCCAAACTCATCCAAACACCATAGAAACAACAGGAAACATGAAATGCACTCCAATATACATCCAACCATCCAATCCATGGGCCATTGATCTTCCAAATGAGATCAACCCATCCATCAATGGCCAAAAATCCAAGAAAACATGCTCAAGGGTAGTTCTAACAATTCTAACATGATTTGAATAGAAATTTTCAGGATCAATAACAGGAAGCATGCATTCTATATTAAGTAAGCATATTGCACTTGCCTCTAGTCAATTGGCAAGAAGATAGAGAGAGAAATGTAAAGATCCAAGCTACAAAAGAAGATCCCAGCTCCTATGGTCTTTCCAATCACAAAACCAGCTTAAAAACTCAGATCTAGAAGAGATCTCTACACCTGTACCCACATCCACCAGAGAATTGCTATAAGGAAGGAGATCTAGAGAGAGAAAGAGAGCTTTCTATTGAAATTGAACTAGAAAAGGGTACATACCTTGATTTGAAGAGAGAGAGAGAGAAGATTATCAAGATAGAGATAGATCCTTAGTAATAGGTTGCAGTTGTAGTAGGTCTTCTTCTTCTTCTTCTTAGAATTCTAGAGAGAAAGAGGGAAGAGATGGGGAATTAGAGGGAACTTGAGAGAGGGTTGGAGGGAAATAAGAGAAGAAGAGAGAAAAGAGAGGGAAATGAGAGAGGAAAAATGGTAGCCAACGTATGGTATGGGAGGGTGTAGCATATATAGGTTGGGGTTTGGGCTAAGGACTAAAATACCCTTTTAGTTTAAATAGGATTAGGGTTGGGACCATGGGTAGTTTGGTCTTTAGGTGGGGTTTTTAGAACCTTCTCAAGTGGATACCCCCTATAGTAATTATTAATTTTTAGCTAGGACCTCTAACCGACTAACTAACTCTAGAAATTATAAAAGACACCCTATTAACTCTATGAATTACACAACTAAACAATCTAACTAAAACCTAGGAAAATACATAACTACCCTTACTAAATCCCATAATTAGTATAAATAAATATACTTAGGCTAAAATATAGTATTCAAATTCAAATTGAGGGTCCACAAGGGGTGGGGCCTCACATCCCTCCTCCTCTTTTTATAGTTTATCTTGGACGTTACCGAATAAAGGAACTTGTTCCATTCGGCTAACTGATTTCTACATCTGTCTATAGACATACAAACTTTCGCCAGCCCATTACCCTATACATTCTGACCCCATGCCTCAAAAATTATTTCCTCACATTCTTTGTTGCCAATCCACATTGCCTCAAACCGAAACATTCTGAATCTTCCTCTGCCTTTCCTCTGAGTTGGACATGAGTCCATCACCACTAGAAGATGGTCCAAATATGTTGCCAATCCACATTGCCTCGGTAATTGTTTCCTCACTTCGTTGTTGCCAATCCACATCACCTCAAACCGAAACATTCTGAATCTTCTTCTGCCTTTCCTCTGCGTTGGACATGATACGGGCTTATAAATGCACTCACATTCATATAATATAACTCCAAAAAAGAGAAAATTCTTTTTTGGAAGCCTCCACCAGTGGGAGTTCTCAAGCTTAATGTGAATGGTGCCCTATTTGATAAAATACAGAAAGCGAGAGTTGGTGTTATTCTTAGAGATGAGTTGGGTAACGTGATTATGGCCATGAGCAAAATAGAAAATGGGGTGGACGACGCTGATGACATCGAAGCTTTAGCAGCATTTAGAGCACTTCAATTGGTATAACACATGGGGTGAACAATATTATATTAGAAGGGGATTCCATGTGGGTGGTGGATGCGTTGAAGTCTTCTGGAAAAAACTTTTCAAGACAAGACCCTCTATTTGAGGAAATCAAGGTTTTGTTGAATCACTTCAATAAGTTCGAAGTACATCATGTGGGAAGAGAGGGGAATGTAGTTTCCTATAAATTAGCTAGGCATGTCCAATATGTGGATGACATGGTGGTTTGGTGGCACTCCACCCCAGACCTGATCAAACAATATGTAAGTGTTAATGCGATGTTAAATTCTTAATATTATTCTAGAGAGTCTTCTTATTAAAAAAATAATAATCTAGGGCCTTAATCATAATTACATTAGGTTTAACTTATTTCCAACTCCATTAACTTGCGACATTTAAAATCAAGTAACATAGTAGAGCATACTTTTGTGGTGTTAAAGGGCTGATTTTTCATCCTTCAAATTGCTTTACATTATCAATTGAAAACACAATCAGAGAAAGTGGTTGCAACATGTATGTTGCATAATTTCATACATAAGTGGAATGCAATCGCTAACTGTTTAAGAGTTTAGATTATGAGGAAAATGAAAAATAAGAAATTGAGGAGGTAATTACCCTACAACATATGCAGGTAATTCGGACAACGACTTTGCAGTGAGCTTGCAAAATAACATTGCCAATAGAAGTGGAATGAAAGATTTACTTTGTTTGTTAGACTATGTCTCAAGGCTTCATTTGCTACTATAAAATACTAGTGCAATAAGACATAGGCCATAATTAAAAAATCATTAAAATCTCTAATTAGAAATATTTCTAAATATTTAAATAAATTATAAATGAATATTAATATATAATTATTAACAAAAAGTTTAGGTAGCTGAAAATATTTAAGGAAAGATCAAGTAAATAGTAAAGATTTGAGTAAATTAGTGAAAGGTCCCTCATAGAGGTCTTGTAAGGCCTCCAGTCTATCAACTTTTCCTCTAAGGCCTGTAGTCCATGCAGCTTAGACATATTTCGGCGAGAGGTCCCTAGATACGCCATCTCATGGAGAGAGGTCCCTAGATACGCCACCTCATATATGACTGATTTGTTTCAACTGATTAAGCATAAAATTTTAAAATTTTAAATTTTAAATCTTTCATTCTCCCTCTTCTTCTTCTTTCGGACATGGACATCAATGGATTGGATCTCAATAGTTGAGATCGATCTCTGTTTTTTTTTTTTCGGAGGACGAGATCGGGGTTTTCTTCGATATCGAGTGGGCCACACTAATCAGATTCCGGCAGAAATCCGAAGTTGTAGAGGGGATCGGAATTGCAGAAGAAAAGAGACTGGGTTCGATTCTGGTTAAAGAATTACAGATTTTTGCCGAGAATAGGGCCGCCGTTCACTATGCGTCGCTTGAAATGGAGAATCCCCACACTGCCATCGCTGCGCACAAGGCCGCTTAGTTCTTATTTGCAGAGCCTACCTTTCATCGGTTTGCCTGAGCCGGAGAAGTAGCATCGCCAAACGCCGATGTTTCCGGCAGAAATCCGAAGTTGTAGAGGGTATCGGAATTGCAGAAGAAAAGAGGCTGGGTTCGATTCTGGTTGAAGAATTACAGATTTTTACTGGAGAATAGGGCCGCCGTTCACTATGCGTCGCTTGAAATGGAGAATCCCCACACCGCCATCGCTGCGCACAAGGCCGCTTAGTTCTGATTTGCAGAGCCTACCTTTCATCGGTTTGCCTGAGTCGGAGAAGCAGCATCGCGAAACGCCGATGTTTCCTAAGCTCACATGCCGTAGTCGGAGAGGAAGAAGAAAACCACTGCAAGTCTGCAACCTTGCCCAGGTTCTGTTGCAGACTTGCAAAACAAGAAATGAAGAAGAAGATGATCTTTTGTTCCATTGTCGGATTTCCTGTGCCACCGCCATTCCTGCGTGTCACCGGAGAAGGGGGATCGCACCGGACGCTGCGCCGTGCCATTGCCAAAATCAAGGAAGAAGGCAATAGGCTTGCTGCTGTCCATTTATGGTTACGGAAACCAGGAGGAAGAAGACGACCTTCGGCTAGGCCAGGTTGGGTTTGTCTGGGTCGGTTCTGACCTAACCTACTACGGAAGCCCAACCCACAGCCTATATCTGTCGCTACTACAGCCGCCCCGGTGTCGCGCCATCGTCGGAGAAAAGAATAAGGCAGCAAGGCTGTCTTCCTCCATCGCAACACCGCTAGAAAAGGAAGGCAGCATTGCTGTTATATCATTTTTGACAAATCTATATGAGTTTTTATTAACATTATATGAGTTTTTATCAAATTTATCTAAGTTTTTGTCAAGTTTATCTGAGTTTTCACAAATTTATTTGAGTTTTGTGTCAACTTTATCTGCGTTTATCATTTTTTGTCAAATTTATTTGAGTTTTGCATAAATTTATCTGAGCTCTGAAATAAATTTCTCTGAATTCTGGACAAATTTATATGAGTTTTTGGCTAATTTGTCTGAGTTTTAGACAAATCTAACTAAGTTTTTGGAAAATTTCTTTGAATTTTTGGAAATTCTTTTTCTGAAATTTGGAAAGTTGGTTTATCTTAGTCTTGACAAATACATTTGCATTTTTTTTAAATTTATTTGCATTTTCTAAATTTATTTACATATTTTTCAATTTATTTACTTTTTTTTAAATTTATTTACATTTTTTAGAATTTATTTGGGTCTTTTGAAATTGATTTTCATCAATTGAAATTTATTTATATATTTTGAAATTTATTTGGAACTTTTTAAATTTATTTGCGTCTTTTTAAATTGATTTTCATCTTTTAAAATTTATTTATATTTTTTGAAATTTATTTGGATCTTTTGAAATTTATTTGAGTCGTTTTACATTTCTCTGCATTCTTTTGAAATTTACTGTATTTTTTGAAATTATTACGTTTTTCAAATTTATTTTCTTTATTTCGAATTTATCTGTATTTTTCAAGTTTATTTTCATTTTCTAATTTTATTTACGTATTTTGAAATTTATTTTATTCTTTTGAAATTTATTTGGTTCTTTTGAAATTTATTTGGCCTTTGCGTTTTTTTAAATTTATTGTATTTTTTGAAATTTATTTGCATTATTTTGAAATTTATTTGTGTGTTTTAAGAATTTATTTGAAATTCTCATTAATGAGATTTCATTGATAGTGGCCAATTAAATGGTAGTTGACCATTGTTAATGGGATATGCCACTAATCATGGGATATGATTTAAAGAAAGGGTAAATTAGTCATATTAAGTATAAGAATGTGTTAGAGGACCTTTGGCTGGATGACTTTTTTTTGTGGATTGTTTGCAACAATGTCATACTGTTGACACCAAAAATGTCACTTTGCCTCTTCAACATCAAGAAAACTACATGAATTCGCAGCTTACCACAAATGGGCGATGCTACTTATCAAAAAATCAAATCTTATCAGAATCAAACAAAAACTGCAAGTTCATTCAAGAAAGCCAAGAGAGGAGTACACAAGAAGTTTCGGGCCATTTCAAAATCATTTGGCCTAACTTCGCTGCTTTGGCAGCTGAATAAGAGCTCTCGGCGGCGACATTATTGAAGACACCAAATCTTCGATCAGAGCCTATGGATGGTCCCAAAATACATCCAAAAGGCTCCACGTCAAGTTCCAAGTCAAACCGACAATGTTTGACCCTACATCAACCCTCGAACAGCTAAATCAAACATCTCGGCATCGAGAACCACTGAGGCCATCTCATCAAAGAGAGTACATGGGTGGCTTCAAGATGTTTACAAAGGGCTATACGTCAAGTTTCAGGTCATTTCAACAATATTTGACCAGACTTTGACCCTCGGAAGCCAAATCAGGCCTCTTGGAGGCGAAGCTCTCTAGGACCATGGTTTCCAAGACAAAGTCCGTGGATAATTGTAAAATGACTCCAATAGGTTCTCTGTCAAATTTCAGGTCAATCGGACATCGGTTGAGCGCACATCAAAGTGCGACATCTTCCTTACGACAGAATCAAGTCTCCTGGCGACAGGACCCCATACGGCTTCAAAACTCAAACAAAAGCCCGTGGCTGGTCTTATTTATTGCTCAGGAGGCTTCACCTCAAATGTCAGGTCATTCCGACATCGTTTGACCCAGTTTCGGCTTCTGACGGAAAATCGGCAGCTCTATGCGACAAAGTCTTCGGCTTTCCCGGAAAATTGGAAATTTTGCACTCCAAAATGCAAGGATTCTCATAAAGTTTTCTACAGGGAAATCAACCCAACACATGTGCAAAAGTGTCAAGAAAAATATAAAAGAAAGAAGAAACAGAAAAAACCACGGAACGTCACAAACCGGCGATCGAAGGGGAAACTCCCCCCCATGGTCGTAGCCCGCGACCCTGGCCCAGGGTCGTCGGCGACCATGGAGCTCCGGATCACCGGATTTCCCCCGGAGAGACCTATATTCCATCTTTTTTCGCATTTTGAAGCTTCCAACCCCTGTGATTTTCCAAAATTCAAACTTTTGCGGCACCAAATCAGTCGACATCCGTCAAAATCACGGGTCCGTCTTCAAGAGTATCAAAGTCATCATTGATCACCAACCAGTCAACCAAAAATGTGCACTTTCTACCCGATTGATCGAGAAATCGACAGGATAGATGACACTGGTCTGCTGTTAGTAATCAATGTCTGAAGTTACATAGTCATCCGATGTCGATCAAGATGAAGATCCATCGATGATCATCGCCAGAAGAATTCCAAAAGATTCGGCACGCCCCGCGACACTTCAATTGCTCGGCGACCACTTAATGCATTTAATTGACTAGGTTTATTGCAGTCGTCAATTCATTACTTCGGACGGCCCAATCAGAAGTAAGCAACCAGGAGTTACAAGTCAAGAGATTCATGGCATTTAAACCATGAAATAAAGAAATAAATCTTGTAACTCCTCCCATTTTGTAGCTTTAAAGCCCATAAACTCTCTTAAATGGCTACCAAAGGCCTATAAATAGGAGAGCATTCCAAAGAATTCCAAATCCAAAAAAATCCAAGCATTGATCAGAAAAAAGCACAAAAAATCTGAGAGAAAGAAAATGGAAAACTTTGCTGAAGTTCTGCACCGACCACCACTACAAGGTGACAAAAGTCCCCCCCCCCCCAAGGTCCTTGCTTTCTCTTTCTGCCTCCAATTGCTTAGACGTGGCTTTTCAGCCCGTCTACTTAGCTTTTTATTGGACATAGGACCTCTTCTTGGTTTTTATCCTCTAAAAATCTGAGGTCATAGCCAAGCCAAACGAATCAAAAGCATCCTCTGTTCTCATTTGCATGGATGATGGCGAAGTCCACATATGACTTGCGACCGTCAATCTGAACGAGTCCCCCACAATCTCCTGAGAAGTTAGATCCTCCTTTTCTTGCTTTTCATTATAGCTTGTATTTTTCTAAAAGAGACAAAAAATTTACAACTCTTGTCTTTCATTATTGATAAGAATTGTAAATAGGCTATAAATGCCAAAATCGGCGATAAATGCCAAAAATCGCCTTTCACGGCAAACATCGCCTTTCATGGCAAAACAAATGAAATCGTCTTTTACAACATTTCAAAAACATGTCTCTTTTCTTAAATATATGTGCAATGGAAATTTGAAAGAAGTAGATTTCCTTTTTACTTGCGAAAGTCGATCTCCGTATCACCAGTTACAATTCCAAGTAAAATAGAAAATCTGACACACCCACCCAAAAAAATTGTTGATACCCGCTTTTCGCCTTCCGGGCGCGAAGGGGTTGGATCAAACGAACTCCCAAGTCCGCCGACCTCGGTAGCGCCGAGCACGACAAAGCGGGGTCCATCACATACTTTGAGGGACCTTCGACCAAATGCCCCTAAAGATTTTAGGACCTTGATTTTATTATTTTTGTGCTAAGCCATAAATTGGGTGCTATTTCAAAATTAAATGTGGACTTTGGAATTAATTGGCTTCCACAATGGGCCCCATAGATTAATTAATCCTACCACATATCCAAAGAAAAATAAGGAGAAAAATGTCCATAATGGGCCCCATAGATTAATCTTACTGAATATTGAAAGGAAAATCAGGAGAAAAAAGTAACAGAGTATAGCCTATGAAAGTGGCCCCCGCTTTGGTATAAAAAAAGCTCTTCGTGTGTTGGTATAAAAAAAATGGCCCCCGTAAATTGTGAGTTTGAAAATAAAGAAGACTTAGATTTCATAATGGGACTCATAGATTTATTTGGTTAAATTAGTAAAATAAATGATAATAAAAAAATCGTGATAAAGATGGAGACTTATGAGAGAATTTATTTGGTTAAATTAGTAAATATAAATGATTATATATTAAGTGTGGATATTGAAATTAACTGGCTTCCACAATGGTCCCCATGGATTAACCATACCAAATACTGAATGAAAAAATAAGAAAAAAGTAGTAAAATATTGCCTACAAAAGTGCCCTAAATTCTTGCAACTTAGATCTGACATGAGGGTCCCACAAATTGATATGCAACAACATTTAATACATACATGTTCACTGATCACTAAAACCATAGCCAAAGAGCCTTTATTCCTTTTTTTTTTTTTTTTGTTAGTTTAATAATATGTGGGGCCCATTGAAGGTAACTAAAGAGAAGTTATTATTGTTTGATATGTTTTAGGAAAGGGATAAGTATCTTATTTCAAGAATATCTTATATTTGCATTTAGATATTTTAGGTGATGAGATTAGATTAGAAGGGTAATTCCGGAATGTAGCATTGCAAAAAATTTGAGGATGCGCCACGTGTCGCTCTCCCAGAGAAGGACCTGTTGTCTTTATATATATAACTAGCAACAAACGTCCGTGCTGAACCCGGGCCAAAAGAAAGATATAATAAATTATTATAATAATTAAAACTATAAGAGAAGAATCCACTATTATTAATTTTAAGAATTTTTAGAAGAAAATAAAGTGGAAAAAAATCTTAAGATTTTATGGTAAAAGAAAGAAATTATCTTGAAAAATAATATTGAGAATCTTGATGTCACACCTATAAAATCTTTGTAAATTGAAAAAATGCATGGATTGAAAGTCCCCACTAAAAAAGAGAAAATTATGGATGGAAGCAAAAAGAAAAAATGATACCTTTCAAAGAAGGAAAAAATTAGAAAAAAATTGTGTCCATTTTCCTACAAATACATCAATACCCGGCTGGGGCTCAGTCTATTTGGTACATCGTGTGGAGTGTGAGTGTGGCTGAGATGAGTCCCTCGAACAGAAAAAGAAAAATAATGAAGTAAAATAAATAAATAAAGGAAATCAATCCTTTAATTAGTTTTTACTTTCCTGTAAAGAAATCAGGTACAAATCAAACCAAAGATGCCATCATTCTTTGGAGCATCTCAGTGTAGATGAATCGATTCAAAAATTAAGAAAAAGAAAAATGTATTACTATTCTCATGTACATCTAAACCATGGATCTTATATACCAGTAAACAAACTTTCACAAAAAAGCCTAATCAATTCGATCATAAGATTTTGTCAAAGCAAACTTGTAGGCTCCATGCCCGTGCTTAGCCCGGGCCCTAATAAAAATAATTTTTATTTTTTTAAAATTAGATATATTTTGTTTTATATTAGTATAAATAAATGGAGAGAAAAAAAGGCATTAAAATCGTACACCTATCGATGACAAAAGGTGCCTAGGATATAAAATTTGCGTTAAAAAGAAAAATAGGTGATTAAAAACCCTATCAATCTAAGTTGTGCCAGGATATAAAAACTTCATTAAAAAAATATTGACAGATGAAAAAAACGTTACCCATCTAAGTTGATCCAAATCTTAAAAACAACTGACAAATAATTAAATTAAATGGTAATTAATCTAAAAATGAGATCCCCTTAGTTTTAAAAAATGAATGTAAGTTATTTAAAATCAATTGCAAACAAAAGAATCATTTAGTGAACAAGTTAATGGCCATCTACAATCTGGTGGGTCCCATGGAGGGGTGGCCCCATGTAGATGCACAAGTGCAAGGTTTATCAAGTTGTTTGGTTATTATAGGGGCTTTTTTTTTTATGTACGATAAGGTTTATAGGATCTTCATTATTCTTTATCTAGTAGGTCCTACTTCAAAGTGTGTATTGGTCAAGTTCTATGTAATGGGCATGATAAAAAAGGATTGATAGATGGTTAACTCATGGTAAACATGATAAACAGAGGAAAGATGCCCATTAATAAAATAAGGAACTCATGCGGTGAGTTTCAAATCCCAAGAAAACAAAGAACACAGTTTGGGCTAATGAAGCAGAAATTATTCCTAACTTATCATGTCAAAAAGAAAAAAAAATTGAATGCACACCGGTAAATGGTATTTTTGTGTTCTGGACTTACAAAGGTTGAAGAGTCATAAGTTGTCGGGTAAGGCAAACACTTAATATAGTTGATTCATTTTCTACAAATAGAATGAACCTGAAAAAGAAACAAATAAAAATGATGCTAACAACAAAAAATGTGTTGCAAATTATTAGCACGAGTTCCTCACGAGTAAAAAAATCATATTTTATCTTTCACTTTATGAGGGGGAGAACTGGGATTGGGCCCTCATCAAAATAAGAATAGCCATATCTTGTACTAATTGAAAAGCCCACACCCTGTAATCAGTAAAATGTTGTTACGTATTACTGAGAAATAGAGTTAACTATGTTATTAACTTGAATATTAATTAAAAAGTCCTTTGAACCCTAATGTAAAACATTAACAAACAATGCAGTCAAATACTTCAAAACATCTATAGAACTCCCAAAACATAAAGCTCATAGGTAGCATTTGGTTCGCTCTAATGAAGGTTAGAACGAAATAGTCATTATAGCGTTTAGTTCGCAAAAAATTGGCGGAATGACCATTACCTCCGGAATCCCATTCCCTTATGTAGAGGAATGGCCATTCCATTGGGGATGGGAAGGAATGGCCATTCCATTCCTTTCTACTTTTCGTTGAGACTAAAATACCCTTGTTTCACATCTACCACTATTATAAAAGAGAAGAACTTATGTGGGCCCCACCTATATAATAATAATAATATAATCTATACATCATCATCATCAATCATCATCATCATTATTATTATAAGATTAATAAAAGAGAAGAAATTAGGTGGGCCCCACCTATATAATATATAATCTATACATTATTATTTATTATTATTATTATTATTATAAGATTATAAAGGAGAAGAACTTGTGTGGGCCCCACCTATATAATATATATAATCTATATATTATTATTAATATAAGCATTATAAAGAGAAGAACTTGTGTGGGCCCACCATATAATAATAATATAATCTATACATTATTATTATAAGATTATAAATGAGAGGAAGTTGTGTGGGCCCCACCTATATAATAATAATATAATCATATATATTATTATTATAAAAAATTATAAAGTGAGAAAAACTTATGTGGGCCCACTTATATAATAATAATATATTTTTATTACATTTTATTATTATTATAGGATAATAAAGGAGAAAAACTTGTGTGGGTCTCACCTATATAATAATAATATAATTTATATATTATTATTATTATTATAATAAGATTATAAAGGAGAAGAACTTGTGTGGGCCCCACCTATATAATAATAATATAATTTATACATTATTATTATTTAGAATAAAATGACAACTTTTGTGGGCCCCACTTAGATAATAATAATATAATTTATATATTATATTACTCTTCTAAAAGAGAAGAACTTGTGTGGGCCCCACCTATAGAATAATAATATAATCCATACATCATCTAACAAGGGTATTTTGGTCATACTTATGTAAAATTTATTCCATTCCGGGCATCATTCCTGCGTACCAAATGCAGGAATAAGAATCGGTGGGTTGATTCCTCTAGCGTACCAAACGTGGAATGTAATGACTATTCCTGCCTCATTCCATTCCAGACTCATTTCGGTCTCGATTCCATTCCCGCCTACAACCATTCTAGTGAACCAAACGCTACCATAGATCTTAAAAAGACTTTCACGCATTCACCCAAGCACACCCCCAACCCAAGATTTGAAAATATTAAAACAACCCCATAGTATTCCTTCAATAATTAGTAAGAAAAAAGGGAACCCAATGTGCTAAATGACTTTTACTGATCAATATCAATACAAGGTTGGTAATTGCAGAGACAAGTCCATATAAATAACATTAACCCAGAAAAAAATCCCAGCAATTGATACTAAACTGCGTAACAACCTTCAACTGACCAAAAAATGAGAGTAGTGTTTCCTCAATTCAACTGGCCTTCTGATGCAGAAAAATTCCAAAGATTCAGCAAACTCACAAGAAATCCATGATCTACCCTTACTATCTGAAGAAGACTCCTTAGATCTCAACTGCATTGGGCCCCATTGCAGATCAGCCATCATGATCATTAAAGAAAAGGAAGAAGTGTTAGGGATTTTGTGTATTGCAATTTGATGGATGCATTATCATTTTAGCATCTCATGATTTTTCACACAAGCATTGAGTTAAATATCTTGAAATCTGATTTTCTACATGCATTGTTTTTAAATATTATAAATCTTATAGTTTGTGCATGTTTTGGATTTAAATCTTGGATGCATTTGTTTTGAAAAGATTTTTTACAAATCAAGCTAGCCTATGTTTTAAAGTTTCAAATTATATTTGGCCTTTTATGTTTCATGATTTTAAAAGCACTCAGATGATTTAAAATCATGTTTCCAACCTTGGTTTAATGGCCCAAAAATCACTACATGAAAATACTTTGAAATGTGCAAAAGTTGGGATTTTAGCCACATTGTCGTTTAGCAAGTCGGTCAGGTGTCGACTAACCGACCATGGTTCAGAAGATGACCGAAAGCCTCTCGGTTAGAATTCTAGAGAGCTGTTTTCTGAACAAAATTGTACTATCGATCAGCTTGTCGGTTCCTGTCGGTTGACCTACACCTGAACAACAATAAATTTCTTGACCGTTGGAATTTGACCATTGAGGTGTCGGTCGACCGACACCAACCTGTCGGTCGACCGACAAGTAGCCGTTTGAACACTTTTTCTATAAAAGTGAGTTCATTCCTTAGCCATTTTTGATGATTGAAGCCCTTCTTGAGGCATTTTGAATCAAAAGAAAGGGGATCAAGCTAAGGAAGGCTAATGGTCATTAAGGAAAGCTAAAGCTTGGATTAATGAAGTTAAACTACCAAGTAAGCTTTGCCTTTTATTAATCATTATTTTATGCTTTGTTAAACTATTGGTAAATGATTTTAGCATATAAACTATGATGTGTTGAATCCTCTACTTCCTTAATCTTTGATTTAAGTCATAGGATTCTTCAATTTGATTTCAAAACAAGTTTGTTTTATAAACTTTGTTAATCATGCATTGCCAAAATCTTTGATTTCTTTTATGTCATGGTTCTTTAACTTGTTTTGAATCCTTCCTTGTTGTTTTCATTCATTTAAGCCTTTGTTGAATTAGTTTGGTTTTGAAAACAACATTGCACATGCATCACATGTTTAGACTAAATTAATTTCATACAACTTGTGAACCCTTGTTTTTCATATCTTCTACAAGTTTGTATTTGGTACATGTGATTTGCATATTACTTCAATCATATCTTTTTATGTGCATTAAACTTTTAAATGCTTTTAGCATAAATTGATTGAGCTTTCATTTTCAACTTGATTGAAGTATTCACACACACACTTCATGAGCATTCATCTTTGCATTACTTAGAGTGTTTTGTGAGTTAGCTTTACACTTTCATATTCGCCTATTTAAGAGGCAATTAAATTGAAGTTAAATTGTAATCTCTTAGAGTACTATTTTGTCAAGACACGGTTATTGCTTAGCCATATAAAAGCATTGTAGAGGTTATTGCTTGGCCTAAGAAAAACATAGTGTATAAGTTGTTGTTTAGCCTAGAAAAATAACTTTGTAAAGGTTATTGCTTAGCCTATTGCAAAAGCATAAATAGTGGAAATCCGGTGGGGTGTTGAGCACAAGCCGGTAGTAGATGTAGGTATTGAGGCCGAACCACTATAGATCTTTGTGTAGCAGTGATTGATTTGTGGTGATTGTTTTGTTTAAGCTTCCGCATTTTGTATGTTAATCATCACATGTGACTAGTTAATTGTAAAGAAATTAAAATTGGTCTTAATTAGGCATTAAGTGTAGATCACCCTATTCACCCCCCCCCCCCCCCTCTAGGGTTAGGATCCCTTAGACTTTCAATTGGTATCAGAGCAAGGTTACTCTATTTAGGGCTTAAACACCCGAAGTTGATCCTCTCTATCTAGATCCTTGAGTTAGAACCCTAGTAGTGTTTTTCTATGAAAATCATTAGAGTGGATTCCACTATGATAGACTTTGTAGATTCTTATGTAGATTCTTCTAGACCCCTCATTCTTCCATTTATTGGAGATTCAAACATTGAATTTAAAGTATCTCAACTTGAATCCAAACTTAAATTAAAAGAAGAAGAAATTAATGAAAATGAAGATGACATCAACAAGCCTATGATGAATTATGTACATTTTACTTAGAGCTTGTTAAAAAGAATAAAAGACTACAACAAGAATCTAAAAGACTAAACAAAGAATTAGTCTCTTCTAAAGATGAACTTAGAGAGAAAGAAGAATTAATAAATTGTGTAGACTCTAAGTTTAAGATCTCTTTGCATAACCTACAAAATGCTCAAGATGAATTAATTGAATTAATGTTAGGTTGTGATAATCTTAAAAAAGAAAATTTGAATCTAAGAGATCAATTACAAAGGCAAGATGAAAACATTAACAATCTTGAATCTAAGTTGACTATCACTAAAAAAAATTTATCTAATGCTCAAAATAAGATAAATACTCTAGAACTTGGATCCATTGTGTTTAATGAAATTAAACTTGAATTAAAACTTGCCCATGAAGAGCTAAATAATTTTAAGGGAATTGAACTTGAACTAACAAAAGTTAAAAATGAAAATTCAACCCTTAAAAACCAAGTCACTCAACTTGAAACCTACAAACAAAAGTATGAGTGCAAATTTACCCAAAGTGAAGAAAGATTTGAAAAGTTATTGAAATTGGGTAAATCTAAAAGAGATAGGACGGGTCTTGGTTTTGATAGGAATATTTCACATGACCCTAAATTCACCAATACATTTGTGAAAGGTGAGTCCTCATTCTCTAGCACTCACACTTCCTTGCTCATGTCTAAATGTAATTATTGTGGCATTGAAGAACATTTTAGGTTTGAGTGCAAACAAAGGAGAAGCAATGTGTCTAAACCCATCTTTGAACCAAAGAAAGTAAAATCAAACTCTATGATGGATAAGACACTAAAAATCAAGGAAGACTCCTAGAAGACTAAACAAGTTAAACCTTTTAAAAAGGAGTCTCCTAAAATAGATTCTGTAGGTGCAGAAAATAATGACCCACAATAAGGAGGTGCCTTAGAGGACTTATCCGATGATGATGATGACTGGGAATGTCTGGGTGCCGTCCCAAAGCCTGAAAGAGAATAGCAAACGATCAAAGGACCCTGGCCTGGGCGGCGCAAGGCTCTCCGATGCCAAAGTCAGTGTGGGAACTGGAACAATGGGAGGAGAGGAAGAAGAGAGACAGAGTAACGGCTCTGTGTATGAAATTGTGCGTACCTTTAATGGTGGTTTGAGCCTCTATTTATAGAGTTTGGGACGTATCTTTGGGAGATATCATGGTGGGGTCTCATGATTCGACTGGGAAGCCATGATCTGCCCACGTTGCCATAAATGCGCGTCGGATCAGCCCACGTCGCATTTAATGCGCGTCTTGTTGGGCCAGATCGTGTTGGACGCCTTTGGCGGTAGGGGATCGTGGGATCTGCCCTCGGGCCTTGCCCTGATGTGGCCTCAGCCGCTGGGTGTCGTGTCTGTCCCACTAGCTCGTGCCCCTATCCCTCCACGTGCCTGGTGACGTGGGGGATGAGGGGCGTGAGTGGAGACTCTTTCTGGCTTCGGCTTCCATCCCGGCTTTTTCAGCCTAGGTGGAGCTTTCTGCCGAGATGGCATCCGGGGTGGCCCAGCCGAGGTGGAGCTCCCTGCCGAGATGGCGCCCGGGGTGGGCCAGTTCGGCGCTAGTGGCCCGGAGCCGCCTGACTTCGGCCGAACCTCCTGCCCTGGTGGTCGGGGTGAGCTTGGTGCCACGTGGATAGCACGCGGATGGCACGTGAGAGTGCTTAGTCTCATCTGATGGCTGTGATTAGTGTAATCCTGGGGTTCTGGAAATCTCCCCACACAATTGCCCCCTAGCTTTTGACCTCTCAAGCGCCCTAGCCTTTAGGGGTGGAAAGCTAGAAGAGTCCGTCTGGGGGTGTGGCGACCATTGCCTGGTGTCGCTTCAACTGTCTTGAAGCAATAAACGCTCTGCCCTGTTCGTCTTGGGAACCGAGTTGACGGCTACACGCGTAGCTTCTGCGCTAATTGCGTTGTCTCATTGATGGGACGGGCACGGGCTTTGAAGTGTCTCTTCGAATTCGGAGGCGGTACCCAAATGAGGGTTCCCCTTTTACAAATAGGGCCGTCCCCTTCCTTTTCTCGCTTCTGATTCCTTTCGCCTTCGCCTTTATTTTCGATTTCTGCTCTGGTGCCTGAGGTCTGTTCGAGGAGGACGACCGTAGAACGCGCCCGGATCTGCTCTTGATCTGCCTCTGTCCCTGTAAGTCGCTTTGTCCTTCTGTCTGGTTCTTCTTGGGGTTTTTCGATTTCTAGGGTTTTTCTTCATCGTCACCCCTTTTAGACATGGGCACCCCTAGATTCAGGGTAGATACCGATGAGGGCTTAGCCAGATTTAGAGCTGCCTTCAACATTCCGGAGGGGGTCCTCCTAAAACCGGCGGACCTCGCCGACTGTGCCTTGTATCGCTGCCACGGCGGCTGGATGCCGTTCCCTCTGATCTCCGTGATCGAGGGTGGGGTCAGGTTTCCACTGCACCCCCTGCTTAGGGCCTGCCTTAGCCTTTGGTCCCTCGCCCCGGGCCAGTTGATGCCCAATGGCTACAAGGTCATCATGGGCACAGCGAAGCTGAACGAGATCTTGGGGACCAACCTAGGCACTCACGACATCGAGGATACATATGATATCTGCAAGGCTGGGGAGGGAAGATATTATCTCCGTGTGAAGCCGCAGCGAAGGGGCTTCGTCCTAGCCTTGGAGGATTCAAGTAAGAATGCCGAGGAAGATTTCTTCTGTGTCTCGGGGGACTGGGAGTTCGGCCCAGGTGAAAGCAGGAGGCTGTCGGTCCCACGTCGCCCTGGGGAAGTCCCAAGTAATCACCACTGCTTTTCTCCTTCTTGCTTTGCTTACCTTATGGATGCCGAACTGATATTCCTTTTTTGCCTATTGAACAGAGGCAGGCGCAAGGCGACGCCGAGCTGTCAGCGAAGGTTGGAGGAGGAACACCGACGACATCAACAAGGTCGAAAGATACAAGGGGCACGAGACCAGGTCAGCTTGGAAGCTGCTCGGGTATACGCCGAGGTATCGCGGCCACTACCATAAGACTGGAGTGCCTGAGGTGGACGAGACACACCCCGACCATCCAACTGTCTCGGTCGCCTTGTTTAGCGGGGTCCCCTTGACCGATCCCGTTGCCGACCGAACTGCGTCCGGAGCCGAGGCGTCCACTTCTGATCCGGAGCTGCCGGACCTGACGCAGATGGAGGGAAGTTCGAGGGAGCCCGCTGTCAAGGACCTGGCTGCTAAGTTTAGGCAGAGGTCAGCGTCTTCTGGGGCCCCGTCGCCTGCCGGTACTCGTGCTGCTTCGGGTCCGGTGGGCGCTGGTGCTCCCTCTGCTCCTACCCCCGCTCCGAGCGGGGGAGCCCGCCGACGCTCGCCGGACCGCTCGAAGGAGGGGTCCCCGCCCAGGAAGAAGTCCAAGGCGGGGGAGAAGAGTTCAAAGGCTGATCTGCAGTCGAAGGGCAAAACTCCTGAACGAGCCCCTGGAGCTAAAGCTCCATCCGAAAAGGGGGGCGAGAAGAGCGCGCCGAAGGAAAAGAGTGCGCCGGCCGGAAAGAGTGCGCCAGTCAGCAAGTCGACTGTTGGGCCAGCGCGCGAGCCTCTCATCTCGGCGGGGCAAGGGTCCGGATCGGCCTCCGGGCCCCGAATTGCCCCAGCACCGTGGAAGCCGAGAATGGAAACGCAACCCGGCAAACCCCTGAACGTTGGAGACCGACTGCTGGGGAATGCCGAGGTGATTGGGGCCCTTGCCAAGGCCTGTGCTCTGCCTCGGGATATGGAGGAGCATGAGAAGTTTGATGACGAGAGTCTGATAGTGACAGCGATCCAAGCTGACCTCCTGGTAAGTGTTTCCTGTGTATTCTTTCAAGTGGCCTAGCTTGGCTGTTCCTATTTTGATTCTCCTCTTTTCTCTTGCAGAACGTGCAGAGGCTCCTAACCGTGTTAGGAAGGAGGGATAGGAATGCTGCGAGGGTGACCCACCTGGAGTCCGAGCGGGAGAAGCTAAAGAAGGAGCTGGAAGTGCAGCGGAAGGGAATGGAAGAGCTCAAGGTGGCCAGTGCTGGAGAGTCTGCTCGGTTGGCATTGGTTCTGACTGAGAACGCCGAACTCTCGTCCAGGGCCAACCATATGAAAGGCGAGCTTTGGACGAAGAACAAAAGGGTCTCCGAGTTGGAGTCGGAGTTGGCCAGGTCGAAGTCTGAATCGACAGCCGAGGCGACGAGGTTGCGAGGGGAGGTCCTGGCCGGTCGCGCTGAGAGAGAGAAGCTGGCGGCAGCGAACGCCGAACTGGAAATGGAGAAGGCCTCTCTTCTGTCCGAGGCCCAATCCGCCTTCCAGAACGGGGTGGACCGCGCCACTGAGCTGTACGAGAAACAGGTGGAGGAGATCACCTCCATTCTGTTCGAGGAAGGATGCCTGGCTGCACTGAGACGTGCGGGGGGTCCCTGAAGACCACCCTGTCTATCAGGACCTGCCGAAGTATGCGGACCTGGATCCCGAGCCGAGCTCCGCACCTGCAACTGAAAGCGCCCCGGTCGAAGCTCCTGCAGCTAAAAGCGCCCCGGTCGAAGCTCCTGCTGCTGACGACGCTCCAGCTGCCCCGGTCTTGAGCGATGCCCCGGTCGACAGCGATGCTTCGGCCGTGCCTCAAGGTGATGCCTCTTCTGCCCCTGCTTCGGCTGAGGTACCAGTTGAAGCCCCTTCTGGTTCGGCCGAAGCTGCTGGTTCGGCAGATACGGTGATCGACCTGGTCGAGTCGCCGAAACCACAGTAGCCGGGCTCCTCTACATTTCTGTCTTCTTTTATGTAAAATTTTTGCTTCTCAGCTTTTCTGTTTTTGGAGGACTGCGATCCTCCTTTCTGTATGTTCTGCAACCCTTGTAATGAAGCAGTTTACAATGAATAAAAAGGAGGAATTCTGTGATCACCCAAACTGTGTACAATGCTTTTGAGTTCTTTTTCTCTTTCTTTGCACTGTTCTGGAATGCTTGCATTCTTGTGTGTTTGAGTGCTGGCACAGCTCTCTTCCTCTGGAAAGCTGCCCTTGGCCGAAATGGCTGGCTTTAGCCGAGACGAGCTGCCTTGTGCCGAAGTGGAATCATCATTCCACTGGTCTCGGCCGTGGGAGCGTGAGCTCGGCAATGATCTTTGAGGGGTGTAAAAACCCTGATTTTAGGAATCCGGCCGAGTGTCCGAACTCGAGGCCTTCTCCAGGGTCCAGGACCCAATCCGGCCGAGTGTCTGAACTCGAGGCCTTCTCCAGAGCCCAGGGCTCGGAGCTTTAGGAAACGATCGAGTCTGGACTCGAGGCCTTTTCCAGGGCGGTAGACCCAATCCGGCCGAGTGTCTGAACTCGAGGCCTTCTCCAGAGCCATGGCTCGGAGCTTTAGGAAACGACCGAGTCTGGACTCGAGGCCTTTTCCAGGGCGGTAGACCCAATCCGGCCGAGTATCTGAACTCGAGGCCTTCTCCAGAGCCCAGGGCTCGGAGCTTTAGGAAACGACCGAGTCTGGACTCGAGGCCTTTTCCAGGGCGGTAGACCCAATCCGGCCGAGTGTCTGAACTCGAGGCCTTCTCCAGAGCCCAGGGCTCGGAGCTTTAGGAAACGACCGAGTCTGGACTCGAGGCCTTTTCCAGGGCGGTAGACCCAATCCGGCCGAGTGTCTGAACTCGAGGCCTTCTCCAGAGCCCAGGGCCCGGAGCTTTAGGAAACGACCGAGTCTGGACTCGAGGCCTTTTCCAGGGCGGTAGACCCAATCCGGCCGAGTGTCTGAACTCGAGGCCTTCTCCAGAGCCCAGGGCTCGGAGCTTTAGGAAACGACCGAGTCTGGACTCGAGGCCTTTTCCAGGGCGGTAGACCCAATCCGGCCGAGTGTCTGAACTCGAGGCCTTCTCCAGAGCCCAGGGCTCGGAGCTTTAGGAAACGACCGAGTCTGGACTCGAGGCCTTTTCCAGGGCGGTAGACCCAATCCGGCCGAGTGTATGAACTCGAGGCCTTCTCCAGAGCCCAGGGCTCGGAGCTTTAGGAAACGACCGAGTCTGGACTCGAGGCCTTTTCCAGGGCGGTAGACCCAATCCGGCCGAGTGTCTGAACTTGAGGCCTTCTCCAGAGCCCAGGGCTCGGAGCTTTAGGAAACGACCGAGTCTGGACTCGAGGCCTTTTCCAGGGCGGTAGACCCAATCCAGCCGAGTGTCTGAACTCGAGGCCTTCTCCAGAGCCCAGGGCTCGGAGCTTTAGGAAACGACCGAGTCTGGACTCGAGGCCTTTTCCAGGGCGGTAGACCCAATCCGGCCGAGTGTCTGAACTCGAGGCCTTCTCCAGAGCCCAGGGCTCGGAGCTTTAGGAAACGACCGAGTCTGGACTCGAGGCCTTTTCTAGGGCGGTAGACCCAAGCTGTCGGAATCAGTCAGAGAGAGATGACAAGTTGATGACAAGGTAAAAGCTGCTTTTATTGATTTTGAGACTCGATACATATTTAGAAATAAAATTTCTTCAAGTGGGATGCATTCCATGGTCTCGGCAGTGGCTTGCCTTCCAAGTCTTCGAGCTTGTAGGCTGACTTTCCTGCCAGTGAGACTATTCTGAACGGGCCATGCCAGTTTAGGGCTAGCTTCCCTTCGTTTGGCTCTCTGTCAGCTGGCAGGGTTTTTCTTTAGCACCAGCTCTCCCGCGGAGAACTTTCTCTCTCTGACATTTTGATTGTATGCCCTGGCTATCCGTTGCTGATAGTCGGTCAGTCGCAGGGCTGCTGCTTCTCGTCGCTCGTCTGCCAGCTCCAGCTCCATTGCCAGGTTTGTCTCATTTCGGCCTTGGTCGACCAGCTCTGTCCTCAGGGTAGGAAGGCCGATTTCCAAAGGAATGACCGCCTCCATCCCGTAGGCCAGAGAAAAGGGTGTTGCCGAGGTAGACCTCCTTGGAGTTGTTCTGTACGCCCACAGCACGCTCGGAAGCTCCTCTGTCCATCTGCCCTTTGCCTTGTCCAGTCGCTTCTTCAGGCCGCCCAGGATCACTTTTTTGGAGATTTCTGCCTGGCCATTACTCTGTGGATATGTCGGAGTGGAGTAATGATTTCTGATGCCGTGCTCTTGGCAGAAGTCTTTGAAGGACTTGGAGTCGAACTGAGTCCCGTTATCCGAAATCAGGGTCCGGGGGATGCCGAACCTCGTAAGGATGTTTTTCCAAACGAAGTTCCTGGAGTCCCTGTCCGTGATCGAAGACAACGGTTCAGCCTCTATCCATTTTGTGAAGTAGTCCGTAGCCACTATCCGCCATCTCTTGTTTCCTGGAGCTCGGTGAAGAGGCCCCACAATGTCCAGGCCCCATTGAGCGAAGGGCCATGGGCTAGAGAGGGGACTCAGATCTTGTGCTGGCTGATGGAGGGAGTGGGAGAACTTCTGGCACTTCTCGCATTTCCTGGCGTAGACCTGCGCGTCTTTCTACATGTAGGGCCACCAGTAGCCCTGGCTTATTGCTCTGTAAGCCAGGGATCGGCCTCCTATGTGACTGCCGCAGATTCCTTCGTGGATCTCATACAGGAAGTCGTCCACCTTGCTTGGATGGACGCATTGGAGGTATGGACCTGTGAAGGACTTCCTGTAGAGTTTGCCTTCGGGAGAGAGCCAAAATCGCGCTGCCTTGAGTCTGATCCTGTGGGCTTCAACCTTGTCCTCGGGGAGCTGGTCGTCCTTCAAGTAGGCGACAATTGGATCCATCCAGCTCGGGCCGAGGTCAGCACAGAGGACAAGCCGAGATGAATGGAGTTCTAAGCTTGACCTTGATACTGACCCAACCTTGATGGTCCTTTTCTTCCCTGCTTCGACAGCGGAGGCCAGGTTTGCAAGCGCATCTGCGTGCGTGTTAGTATCTCGGGATATTTGCCTGACCTCGGCTTTCTGGAAATGAGAGAGTAGTTTTTTCGCAAGGGCTAAGTAGGCCGCCATCCTGTCGTCCCTGGCCTGGTAGTCTCCAGCGAGCTGGCTAGTCACCAGTTGAGAGTCGCTGAAGATCTCCAGGTGCTGGGCTCCGAGGATTTGGGCGCTGTTCAACCCTGCAATCAGTGCTTCGTACTCTGCCTCATTGTTTGTTGCTTTGAAGTCGAGGGTGAAAGCCTGCTCTATGACCAGTCCCTCTGGCGATTGGAGAACTATGCCGGCGCCAGCTCTCTTGGAGGTGGACGACCCGTCGACAAAGATCTTCCATGCTGAGGTGGGAGCCGAGGTGGGAGCCTGTTCGACCTCATTTTCTATTGGCTCGTGCCCTGTGCCCCCCAGTGCCGTGCCGAGCTGGGTCGGAGCCGGGTTGGGGGAGACGAATTCGACAATGAAGTCTGCCAGGATCTGGGCTTTGATCGCAGTTCGGGGACGGTACTGTATGTCATACTGCCCCAGTTCAACTGCCCACTTTGATATTCGCCCGGAAAAATCAGCTTTCTTGAACACTGAACGGAGTGGATGCTCTGTGATTACCACAATGTTGTGGGATTGGAAATAATGGGAGAGCTTGCGGGAGGCACTGACGAGAGCCAACGCAAGCTTCTCCAATAGAAGGTACCTGGTCTCGGCATCGAGCAGAGTCTTGCTCGTGTAATAGATTGGCTTTTGAACTCCCTCGTCCTCCCTGATGAGGACGGAGCTCACTGCGTTATCCGAGACCGCAAGGTACAAATACAGAATCTCCCCCAAAGTTGGGGTGGAGAGTAATGGTGGTGACATTAAATAGGTTTTGAGTGCGGCCAATGCCTGGTCGCACTCAGGGGTCCACTGGAATTTCAGATTTTTCTTTAAAAGCTGAAAGAAAGGCCTGCACTTATCTGATGACCGGCTGATGAAGCGGTTGAGTGCTGCAGCCATTCCTGTGAGCTTCTGAACTTCCTTCGTGGTAGAGGGGCTCTGGATGCTCTGGATCGCGGTGATCTGGTCCGGATTAGCCTCTATCCCTCTCCGCGTTACCAAGCTGCCGAGGAACTTGCCAGAGGCTACGCCGAAGGCGCACTTGGAAGCGTTTAGCTTAAGCTTGTACGCGCGAAGGATGTCGAAGACTTGGCCGAGATCAACCAGATGATCGCCGGAGTGCACTGATTTGACACCCATGTCGTCGATGTAAACCTCCACCGTCCGGCCGAGCTGAGCATGGAACATTTTTGTGACGAGGCGCTGATAGGTTGCCCCCGCGTTCTTTAGCCCGAAGGGCATCACCTTGTAGCAGTAAGTGCCGCGGGGGGTTATGAATGATGTTTTCTCCTCGTCTGGCTCGTAGAGCGGGATCTGGTGGTAGCCTCTGTAGGCGTCGAGGAAGCTCATTCGGTCGTGACCAGCGGTGGCGTCGATCAGTTGGTCAATCTTTGGAAGGGGGAAACTATCTTTAGTGCAGGCCCTGTTTAAGTCTGTGAAGTCCACGCACACCCTCCACTTTCCAGTTTTCTTCTTGACCACCACCGTGTTGGCCAGCCATACCGGGTACTGGACTTCCCGGATGGCTCCTACCTTCAGCAGGTTGTCGATCTCTTCGACGACCGCATCTGTCTGCTGCAGCCCTGTCCTGTGGGCCCTCTGCACTACCGGCTTGTGGTCGGGGTCCACATTCAGCTTGTGGCACATGACCTCAGGGTCGACCCCAGGCATCTCGCTTGGGCTCCAAGCGAAGACGTCGACGTTCTGCATCAGGAACCGAGAGAGTTCGGCCCTTTCCTCATCTGGCAGCTGGGTGCCAATCAGGAAGAACCTGTCTGGATCTGCCGGGTTTAGCCTGACCTCGGCCAGGTCCTCGATGCTCTTCTTCTCAGGATCTCGGCCGATTTCGTCGAGGCCTTTCTCGAACTCGGCGAGGTTGACGCGCTCCGGCTCCTTTACTGCCGGGACCGCGGCCAGCATGCACTGCCTGGCTTGCTGCTGATCCCCCTCCACTGTGACTACTTCCATCTTGCCCTCCTTGTTCTCATGGACGAACTTCAGCTTCTGGTGGAGGGAAGATGGGACGGCTTCTAACTTGTGGAGCCACGTTCTGCCCAAAATGACGTTGTAGGGAGAAGGGGCATCCACGACCAGGAAGTCGGCCGTCACGGAGGCTCCGCCAACTCGGGTCTCCAAGGTGATCCTGCCCTTGGGGTAGACTGGTGTGGCGGACAACCCTAGCAGGGGTGCACGGACCTCCGTGAGGTCTGCTTCGGAGAGTTTCATCCTCTTGAAGCAGTCGTAGTAGAGGACCTCGGAGGAGCTGCCGGAGTCGACGAGGATCCTCTTCACTGTGAAGTCTCTCAGCTTCATGGTGAGGAGTAGAGGGTCGTGTGAGGGAGCTGGATTCCCTCTAGGTCTCTGTCCGAGAACGAGATGGCGGGTCGGTCGCGGCGGGCTTTCTTGGATGCCGGGGCGAGCTCGGCTTTCAATACTTCTTTCCCGTGCGAAGCCCGCCTGGCTTCGGCACGGGCCTGGGAGCTGTCCCGGGACGAGGAAGCGGGAACTGAGGACGCCAGATGGATCACATTAATGATCTTCTCGGAATCCTCGCTGTCTGGAGCCTGGGCTGTGCTCTGGTGAATTCGGCCCTCGCCGGCATCACCTGCCTTGACGAATTCTGGAATGTGGCCTTCTTCGGCCAGCTTCTCCAAGTACCGCTGCAAAGTCTTGCAGTCCTCGGTCTTGTGCCCGTTACCCCTATGGAAGGAGCAGTAGAGCTGGCTTCGGCCGCCGGAGGTGGGCTCATTCAGCATGGGCGGAGGGTACTTGAAGAACGGCTTGGACCTGATCTTGGTCAGGATGCAGTAGATCGGCTCCTTGAAGACGACGCTGACGTTCTGACTGGCGCTGGAGGGAGGTCTGGGCTTCCAAGCGCCCCCAGACCTGGACGACGAAGGCTTCGCCGAACTGGAGACCCAGGCCTGCTTGGGCTCCTGCTTCTGGGAGGGCCTCCCGCCTCTCTGCCGAGGCTGGCTACTCTTCTGCTCGGGCTCCGGATGCCTGTCTTGATCCCGGGCTCGGATCTCGTCTTCCTCCTGGGCGATGAAGCGCTTGACCCGGGACATCAACTCCGGCATGGATTCTGGAGGGTTCCCGACCAAGTCTTTTCGCAAGTCGTTGCCGGGGATCATGGCATGCTGGAAGGCGTAGATTGCCATCTCCTCCCTGGTGCCCTCGATCTGGCTGTAGACCGCCCAGAATCGTTGGGCGAACTTGGCGAGGGTCTCACCCTCCCTCATTCTCAGGGCGAGGAGGTCCCCTTCCTTCTTGGGGACGGCGCTGTAGGCTTGGAACTTTTTCAGGAAGGAGAGCTGGAGCTCCTTCCAACTCGAAATGGACCTCTCTGGGAGAGAACAGAACCATTTCAGGGGGAGGTCACCCAAACTGGAGGAGAAGATTTTGCAGTTTAGGTGACCCTCATTCCCCCAGATGGACATCTTCTGGGAGAAGTGTCGGAGGTGAGCGGATGGGTCGGACAGTCCGTCGTAGGGGACGAACCGCGGGACGGAGAACTTTCTGGGCAAGGGGGTGCGCTCGATCTCTTTTATGAAGGGTGAGCCCCCCAGATCAGTGTGGCCACAGATCTGCTTCTGGTCCCGCATGTCCAGGTTGTGCTGGAGAGCCAATCTGACGCGTTTGTCAAATCGCTCCTGCTCATCGTCCTTCTCTGGAGTCTGAGCTCTGGGCTTTCGCTTGGGGTGGTTCGGGCTGCGACGGCTATGAGTCCGGCCATCGCGGCTATGATGACTCCGGCTGTTGCTCGAGCCTTCGTCATGAATCTGGCTCCGTTTATGGTCCAGATGATTTCTGAGGTCCTCGCGGGGAGGCTGGGCTGCCCTGCTGGGGGCGTCCCTCTTTTTCCCTTGAGGCTCAGAGACCTGCCTCAAGGAGGCGGTTTGCGCTGCCCTCAGCTGCTGTTGGAGCTGCTGGAGCTCTCGGACTAACCGCTCCTGCTTCTGGAGAAGAGCGTCTTGGGCTGCGACGTCTCCTCCAGCGGCTGGAGGTTGATCGCGGCGCGTCTCCTCTACGGCAACAGCTTTATCTTTGCGGGGACGCTCGTGCCGGTGCTCGTCGCGTCGGGGTGGCACGATTTCGTCCGCTGAAAGCGAGGCCTCGACTCCCTCTTGGAAGGGGATCTCGACAAAGAGTTGGGAGCCCAGGCGACCCTCGCCTGCGGATGTGCCTTGGACCGTTCGGGACCGTCCCTGAGGAGGGACGTCCGTCGACGGTGCTAGCCGCTCGAGGATTGCCCTCGAGGACTCTCCGCCCTTCTTAGCTTTCGGTGGCATGGCTTCTGAGAGATTGAGGTTTAGAAGGTTGGGAAGGTTGGGATATTACTTTCCCACAGACGGCGCCAATTGTAGGTGCAGAAAATAATGACCCACAATAAGGAGGTGCCTTAGAGGACTTATCCGATGATGATGATGACTGGGAATGTCTGGGTGCCGTCCCAAAGCCTGAAAGAGAATAGCAAACGATCAAAGGACCCTGGCCTGGGCGGCGCAAGGCTCTCCGATGCCAAAGTCAGTGTGGGAACTGGAACAATGGGAGGAGAGGAAGAAGAGAGACAGAGTAACGGCTCTGTGTATGAAATTGTGCGTACCTTTAATGGTGGTTTGAGCCTCTATTTATAGAGTTTGGGACGTATCTTTGGGAGATATCGTGGTGGGGTCTCATGATTCGACTGGGAAGCCATGATCAGCCCACGTTGCCATAAATGCGCGTCGGATCAGCCCACGTCGCATTTAATGCGCGTCTTGTTGGGCCAGATCGTGTTGGACGCCTTTGGCGGTAGGGGATCGTGGGATCTGCCCTCGGGCCTTGCCCTGATGTGGCCTCAGCCGCTGGGTGTCGTGTCTGTCCCACTAGCTCGTGCCCCTATCCCTCCACGTGCCTGGTGACGTGGGGATGAGGGGCGTGAGTGGAGACTCTTTCTGGCTTCGGCTTCCATCCCGGTTTTTTCAGCCTAGGTGGAGCTTTCTGCCGAGATGGCATCCGGGGTGGCCCAGCCGAGGTGGAGCTCCCCGCCGAGATGGCGCCCGGGGTGGGCCAGTTCGGCGCTAGTGGCCCGGAGCCGCCTGACTTCGGCCGGACCTCCTGCCCTGGTGGCCGGGGTGAGCTTGGTGCCACGTGGATAGCACGTGGATGGCACGTGAGAGTGCTTAGTCTCATCTGATGGCTGTGATTAGTGTAATCCTGGGGTTCTGGAAATCTCCTCACACAGATTCTAAAAAGTTTAAACAAGTTAAACCAACTTTAAAAGAATCTATAAATAAAAAGCTTCTCAATCTATCTCCCTTAAATCAAACATGAAAGAACTTTTGAAGAAAGTCGCAAAGTTAAATCTAAAATTCAAAAGTCAAATAAAGGGAGAAAATGAGAAGAAAAGAAAAATGACTCAATCCCCTAAGAAGAAAAGTCACCAACCTCAAAAGACTAATCACCAACCTAAGCCAAATTTAGTTAAATCTAAACATCATGGTGATAAGTCTAAATTGAAAATTTATCAAGTCAAATCTCCTATAGTTGGTGAGACTTTTAAGATGGACCTCAAAGACCAATCCTCTCAAGGCCTTAGGTGGATTCCTAAAGTTATATATGTAGTAAAACCTTAAGGCCTTGGACCTCTTTGACCAACCTACTCCTTAATAGTTAAATCATTTTGTTGGTCATGTTGCATTTGCATTTTATGTTCTTTTAAAGTTACATTTCTTAAAATGTAATGTTTATTTGTAATCAATTGATTTAGTCATCATGCACCATTCTAGTTAAATATCATGGTTTTCAAAATCATTTTGATTATAATTTTCTCATGCATGTTAGATTTGCTTTTTGCTCACTTTAAGTTATATTTCTTGTATTGCATTTCTAAATAAGATCAATTGATTGTGATTTCAAGAGCTTTCGTAGCTAGATTATTCATGATCAATTGTTGTTGAAAAATCATTTGTTTGAATGTCTTAGTAAAATTTATTTTCAAAAAAAAAATGATTTAAATGAATTTGGATTTTCCATGAAATTTCTAAGTTATATCTTTGGTATGGAAAATATGTATTCAATTTGTATGAACTCTTGTAGTTATATTCTTTGGAATACAAATTGATTATTGATAATGTGTTATCTTCAATTTCATACCCATTTTGTCCATTGTTGGATTTTGCTTATGATTTGAAGATTGTATGAATTGAAAATGTTTTCAAGCTTTGTTAGTTATATTCATTCAAACATTTTCTTTTGAGTTTATTTCCTTGTGCTAATGATTATAAATGTTAGAAGGAAATAATTGTTATATGCCATTTTACATCTTTGCTCATTTAGTTTCATTACTTTTATATGCGAATGTCATTTACTTCCTTGTATGGTTGTGATCTTAGTTTTATTTGAAGTTACCATACTAGGACTCTCAAATCCATCCTTTGTGCTTTCTAGTTATTTCTTTTGAAATGGATGGGTATGTTGTTGATTCATGTGTATTTTTCTTATTGGTATCATTCTTTATACATGTTTCAACTTCACAGTAGTGTGCTTGATCATATGAACCTCCTTGAAATCCATTCCTTGTATTTCTTAGTTATATCTATTGTTTGATGGATTTCTTAGATGTTGAATTCTTATGATCTCAACCCTTTGAAAATTACATGTTATACTAAGTTATATCTTTTTCTGCAATTTTTCTTGTTCATCACTATGCTCATTAGTTATATTATTCTAAGTGATGAATATCATTTTATGATGCTTGTTGGAATTTTGTGTTTGTCACATGCTTGCTCTTAATCATGTTTCATATTCTTTTGGTAATCAATTGGTATCATTTTCAATTAGTATCTATATCCAATTGGTATCATACCTTGAGTTTGTGATAGACCTTGTGTACATTGGATTGATCTTGATAGTCATATGTCTTTTGTTCCATGTCACATTCCATTAGCATCATAATCTTCATGATTGCCACCTCTCATGCTCTCATAAGTAAATCTCTTGACCACCATGTTTATGTTTTCATAATTTTGGTTGGTTAATGGTGAGGTTTGGCTTCATGATTGAACTTCATTTCATTCATCATGTGCATGGTAGTTATATCTAATGACTAGATGAAATGAATTCAAAACTTTACATAGCTTATGATTTTCATAGTTAAATTGTTTGATGCTATGTTTGAATTAACCCTATCTCATCATGGATAGCTCTAATTTGGATGAACTCTAATAGGTGTATTCCTTAACTCCAATTTAGAGTGATTGAGTTAATAGTTTTATCCTTGAATCTCAATTGATATTTTTATTTATTTCAATTGATATCCATGATAGTTTATCTCCTTTTGACCTTGCTTTTTAATTATCCTATAGCTTATCCGTCAATTGGCATCTTTATATTGGTAATTTGATCAATTTGTACTTTAATAGTCAATTATCATTATCAATTGGTATCTAATTCTTCTCTTGAAGTTAACCCTCAATTGGTTAAACCATCTTCTTCTTGCACCTATTAGTTAAATCCTTGTCAAAAGTTTGACAAAAGAAGAGTATGGATTGAGGGGGAGTAAACCTTCTAAGGAAGCATTAGAGTTGATCAAATTCACCCTTATATTGGCTCTGTACCCTTATAACCTATCTATACATGCATGATGCCCTGTTATATATTTCATTTTCGATTTCTTTTGTTAACAGGTGCTACTGAAGGTATTTTCCTTGTTTCATGTGTGTAGGTACCTCTCTTCAATTGATACCTTTGCAAATTAATGGTAAAGGGGGAGAATAATATTAAGGGGGAGAAAGTTCTCAAGTTTAATGGCAAAGGGGGAGAAAGAGTGATCAAGCTACCCAAAGGGAGAAAATGCATGGTCATAGGGGGAGAAGATGATAGAAGAAAGAACTTGGAAGCTAAAGAAGATGCTTGGTTTAAAGAAAGGAAGATGATGAGAAAGCTTGAAGATTGATCAAGCTCCAAGCATCAAGGAGAATGAAGAAAAAGAGCTAGAGCCCAAGCTAAAGTGAAGAAGCATCCAAGAAGATTTCAAGGATTGTCCAGCCAAGGAGGAGCTGAAGACTGTGTGAAAATTTAGCGTTGAGCAAAGTTTGCCAACATATAAAAGGTTTGCCATCAAATTGCAAAGGGGGAGATTGTTAGGGATTTTGTGTATTGCAATTTGATGGATGCATTATCATTTTAGCATCTCATGATTTTTCACACAAGCATTGAGTTAAATATCTTGAAATCTGATTTTTTACATGCATTGTTTTTAAATATTATAAATCTTATAGTTTGTGCATGTTTTGGATTTAAATCTTGGATGCATTTGTTTTTTAAAAGAATTTTTACAAATCAAGCTAGCCTATGTTTTAAAGTTTCAAATTATATTTGGCTTTTTATGTTTCATGATTTTAAAAGCACTCAGATGATTTAAAATCATGTTTCCAAGCTTGGTTTAATGGCCCAAAAATCCTTCCATGAAAATACTTTGAAATGTGCAAAAGTTGGGATTTTAGCCACACTGTCGGTTAGCATGTCGGTCAGGTGTCGGCTAACCGACCATGGTTCAGAAGATGACCGAAAGCCTCTTGGTTAGAATTCCAGAGAGCTGTTTTCTGAATAAAATTGTACTGTCGGTCAGCTTGTCGGTTTCTGTCGGCTGACCCACACCTGCACAACGGTAAATTTCTTGACCGTTGAGGTGTCGGTCGACCGAGAGGTAGCCGTTTGAACACTTTTTCTATAAAAGTGAGTTCATTCCTTAGCCATTTTTGATGATTTTTTGAAGCCCTTCCTGAGGCATTTTGAAGCAAAAGAAAGGGGATCAAGCTAAGGAAGGCTAATGGTCATTAAGGAAAGCTAAAGCTTAGATTAATGAAGTTAAATCACCAAGTAAGCTTTGCCTTTTATTAATCATTGTTTTATGCTTTGTTAAACTATTGGTAAATGATTTTAGCATATAAACTATGATGTGTTGAATCCTCTACTTCCTTAATCTTTGATTTAAGTCATAGGATTCTTCACTTTGATTTCAAAACAAGTTTGTTTTATAAACTTTGTTAATCATGCATTGCCAAAATCTTTGATTTCTTTTATGTCATGATTCTTTAACTTGTTTTGAATCCTTCCTTGTTGTTTTCATTCATTTAAACCTTTGTTGAATTAGTTTGGTTTTGAAAACAACATTGCACATGCATCACATGTTTAGACTAAATTAATTTCATACAACTTGTGAACCCTTGTTTTTCATATCTTCTACAAGTTTGTATTTGGTACATGTGATTTGCATATTACTTCAATCATATCTTTTTATGTGCATTAAACTTTTAAATGCTTTTAGCATAAATTGATTGAGCTTTCATTTTCAACTTGATTGAAGTATTCACACACACACTTCATGAGCATTCATCTTTGCATTACTTAGAGTGTTTTGTGAGTTAGTTTTGCACTTTCATATTCGCCTATTTAAGAGGCAATTAAATTGAGCTTAAATTGTAATCTCTTAGAGTGTTTTGTCAAGACACTTTCTTTGAGAGAAATCATTTGTTTGTAAGGTTATTGCTTAGCCATATAAAAGCATTGTAGAGGTTATTGCTTGGCCTAAGAAAAGCATAGTGTATAGGTTGTTGTTTAGCCTAGAAAAACAACTTTGTAAAGGTTATTGCTTAGCCTATTGCAAAAGCATAAATAGTGGAAATCCGGTGGGGTGTTGAGCACAAGCCGGTAGTGGATGTAGGCATTGAGGCCGAACCACTATAAATCTTTATGTAGGGGTGATTGATTTGTGGTGATTGTTTTGTTTAAGCTTCCGCATTTTGTATGTTAATCATCACATGTGACTAGTTAATTGTAAAGAAATTAAAACTGGTCTTAATTAGGCATTAAGTGTAGATCACCCTATTCACCCCCCCTTTAGGGTTAGGATCCCTTGGAATTTCAAGAAGTGACGGTGAAATTCTGTAAAACCAATACATCAAGTTCGGTTAGGACAAAAAAGTCTAGATCTCCAGAGAAAGAAATTCATTGAGAGAGAGAGAGTGTGTGTGACAATGTTATATAGAAATCACAAACTGCTGAAATGCACATCCATGGATTTGGAGAGGGAGGGAGGGGGTACCGTTATATGAGCAGAATTTGCAGAATGGTGATGTACGACCAATAAGATGATGAAGAAACTGGGGTTGAGAAATCTGGCAAGGATGAAGTCTCGTTTATGAAAGGTATTGAAGTTTCATGTCATCTTATCAAGTATTCAAATTTCAAAAAATAGATTGAATGTTCTGTTTAAACCCACAGAACATATTTAACATGGGACAATTGATGATTGAAGATCTAAGGAAAATAAAACAAATCGACTGTAAAGATTTGCTTATAATTTGGATAATGGCAAGAAATGGTACTCAAATTCAAACATTCATAAAAATATCTTATGAGAGAGGTTTTAAGAGAGAAAGAGTAGCCCAAAGTGAGGTGGCACCTTAACATAATGTGGGTTTTTTTGTGCATATTTCTTTGAAATGAAAGACTTTTTAGGGATGACGTGGCACCCCTCACAGGCCACCTCTCCCTTTGCTTTAATATATATAATTTATATTGAACTTTACTATATGATATTATTTCCTACTAAACTTTACTAGATGATATTATTGGATTAATTGGATAGACAATAGTTAGGTTGAATGTCAATTCATACATTTGATAACCTAAATCTAGTTATACATAATTTTGGGGGGTTGTTTGTGATTATTTGTTCTTAATATTTTGGAATTCAAGAGTAAGGAATTTCGAAGGAGATCCAAGCGGTCTGTTTCTTAGCACTACCATGGCCATTTTTAGGTTCTAATGGGTTTTTTTTTTTAAAAAAAAAAAAAAAGGTTGTCACTGTCAAATTGATCTCTCACAGAAAGTGATATTGTTCATTTTTATATTTTCCTTGACTTAATGTTAGGCATAAAATTTTTTTTTTTATTTTTATAGATCTAGTATTTTTTTATCCTGATACCCCACATCATAGTTTTTTTTTTAAATTATTCTCATTCACTATTTTGCAAAAGAAGCAGAAAAGTGTCCACCAAGCAACACGCAAAGAATTATATATATTAAAGAAGTCTTCTACACCTTTTTTATAGGATTTTTTTCCAGTTTCGCTCCTTTTTATCATCTATGGGCCCATTGGGCATTTGACTTTGGTATGTTAAGAACTAGCCACCAAATTTATTTAATTTTTCTTTTTTTTTTTATCATCAGTCGGCCCACTGTGCATTTGACCGGTTTGGACTTGAAAGGTGAGCCCCATTGACACATCTCCCGCCAATTCTTTTCTCACCATTATTTCTTTTTTCTTCGTCCATTGGACTAAAGCCTTAAGTTTTGGCCTTATTTAAAAAAAGGACACAAGTTTCAAGAGCTTTCAATTTAGTCCCTAAATTTTTCAATAAGTTTTCAATTGAGGACATCCTGCCATTAAAAGGCATTTTAAGGCCTTTTTTCTTAATTTTTAAAAATACCCAAATTACCCTTAATTTAAAGCCATGACATGGTTCCGGCAGCCATTGGTTGTCCTTGATCACAGTGAGGATGCTGGTGAAGAAAATGAGGAGAATATAGAGAAAGTGAAGTAGAGTTTTATTATAATGAAGGATAATTTGAGTAGTTTAAGAAGATCAAGAGAAAAGATTGCAGACAAAATAGTTTTAAATGGACGGATGACCATAATCGAAAACTTTAGAGAAAACTCAAGGACTAATTGTTGACACCAAAAATGTCACTTTGCCTCTTCAAGATCCAAAGAGCTACATGAAGTCGCAACCTGCCATAAATAGGCAATGCTACTTCCAAAAAATCAAATCTTGTTAGAATAAAACAAAAACTACAAGATCCTTCAAGACAGCCAAAAGAGGAGTACACAAGAAGTTTCGGATCATTTCAAAATCATTTGGCCTAACTTCGCTTTTCCGGCAGCTGAAAAGGAGCTCCCGGCGGTGAAAGCATCGGAGATACCAAATCTTCGATCAAAGCCGATGGATGGTCTCAAAATACATTCAAAAGGCTCCACGTCAAGTTCGGAGTCAAACCGACAATGTTTGACCCTACATCAACCCTTGAATAGCTAAATCAAGCCTCTTGGCGGCGAGAACCACCGACGCCATCACTCATCAGATAGAGCACATGGACGGCTTCAAAATGCTTACAAAGGGCTACACGTCAAATTTCAGGTCATTTCGACAACATTTGACCATACTTTGACGCTTGAAAGCCAAATCAGGCCTCTCAGTGGCGAAGCTCCCCGGGATCATGGTTTCCAAGACAGAGCCTATGGATCATCTTAAAATGACTCCAATAGGTTCCCTGTCAAATTTCAAGTCAATTGGACATCGGTTGACCGCACATCAAGCCACGACATCTTCATCGCGACAAAAGCAAGTCTACTGTTGATAGGACCAAACGGCTTCAAAACTCAAACAAAAGCCCATGGTTGGTCTTATTTATTGCTTAGGAGGCTTCACCTCAAATTTCAGGTCATTCCGACATCGTTTGACCCAGTTTCAGCTTCTGACGGAAAATCGGCAGCTCTGCGCGACAAAGTCTTCGGCTTTCTCGGAAAATTAGAAACTTTGCAAACCAAAATGCAAGGATTCTCATCAGGTTTTCTACAGGGAAATCAGGCCAATAAATGATAAAAAATATTAAGGAAAAATACAGAAGAAAAAAGAATAAAAAAACAGCAAAAATGGACTCAAAACGGGACAAAAGGCGGGAAAACCCCCCCCCCCAGGGTCGCAGGCCTCTGCGACCCTGGGGCCCGGGATCGCCGGGAGGGCCCTGGAAACCCCGTTTTCCGCCTTTTTTTCGCGATTCGAAGCATCCGGCCTCTGGTATTTTTCAAAATTCATACTTTTGAGACAACAAATCCTCTAACATCCGTCAAAAACACGGGTCAATCATCAAGAGTATCAAAATCAACATTGATCGCCAACCGGCCAACCAAAAAAAAGTGTGCTTTCTACCTGACCGATCGAGAAATCGACAGGACAGATGGCACCGACCCGCTGTTGGCAACCAACACCTGAAGTTACATGGTCATCCGATGTCGATCTACATGAAGATCCATCGATGATCATCGCCAGAAGAATCCCAAAAGACGCGGCACGGCCCGCGACTCTTCAGCTGCTCGGCGATCACTTAATGCGATTAATTGACTAGCTTTATTACAGTCATTAATCCATTTCTTTGGATGACCCAATCAGAAGCAAGCATCCAGGAGTTACAAGTTAAGAGATTCATGACATTTAACCCATGAAACTCCTCCCATCATGGCGATTAAAGGCGATTAAATGCCCTCAATCTCCTCCGGCCAATCAGAAGCCAAGAAAAAGGAGTTACAAAATAAAGAATTCAATCTTGTAACTCCTCCCTTTATGTAGCTTTATGACAATTAAAGCTCATAAACCCTCCTAAATTGCTACCTAAAAGCCTATAAATAGGAGAGCATTCCAAAGAATTCCAGATCGGAAAAAGGAGACAGATCCCAGATCAGAAAAAATGCACAGAAATCCAGAGAAAGAAAGAGAGAAAACTCTGCGGAAGTTCTACACCGACCACCGCTACAAGGTGACAAAAGTCCCTTGGGGGGTACCCCCCCCCAAAGGTCCTTGCCTTCTCCTTCTACCTCCAATGGCTTAGACGTGGCTTTTCAGCCCGTCTACTTGGCTTTTTATTGGACATAGGACCTCCTTTTGGTCTTTGTCCTCTAAAAACCTGAGGTTATAGCCAAGCCAAGTGAATCAATAGCATCCTCTGTTCTCATCTGCATGGATGATGGCGAAGTCCACATATGGCTTGTGACCGTCAATCTAAACGGGTCCTCCACAATCTCCTGAGAAGTTAGATCCTCCTTTTCTTGCTTTTCATTGTAGTTTGTATTTTTTTAAAAGAGGCAAAAATCACAACTCTTGTCTTTCATTATTGATAAGGATTGTAAATCGGCTATAAACGCCAAAATCGGCTATAAACACCAAAAATCGGCTATAAATGCCAAAATCGGCTATAAATGCCAAAAATTCACCTTTCACGGCAAATCAAGAAAATGTCTCTTTTCTTAAATATATGTGCAATGGAAAACTTGAAAGAAGTTGATTTCTTTTTTACTTGCGAAGGTTGATCTCCGGATCACCACTTGCAATTCCAAGTAAAAAATAGAAAATCTGGCACACCCACACAAAAAAATGTTGATGCACACCTCTGCCCCCCCCTTACGGTTACGAAAGGGTCGGACCCAAACGGACTCCCATGTCCACCGACCTCGGTAGAACCGAGCGGAAGCGCTGGTCCATCAAGCTGGCACACCCGGTGGTACTCGTTCATTTGAGAACACGATGCTAGAAATGAAATATTAGCATATCATATTTATTGCTCTATGCTTATACTTCTTTTCTTGATTCCTTGGCTACTTTCTAATTGGTGGCCTATGTTGGATTCCGCATCTAAAAAAAATAAGATAAGATTTTTTGGAAATTTCTAATTCTTTGAGTTATTTCCACTCTTTCTCTTTTCAAACAAAAAAAAACAATAAATTAGATTTCTCAGTTTGAATTCAAAATTGAGAAACCTTAATCATTTCATATCGTTCATCGTGCTTGCAGAAATGTTGAGCCTGTTCGACTAAGGTTTTGGGCCATCGTTTCTCTTCGATGAGTTCATTAAAGATTTAGAAAAAAAAATTAGATTTCTCAGTTTGAATTCAAAATTGAGAAACCTTGATCCTTTCCTATCGTTCATCGTGCTTGCAGAAATGTTGAGCCTGTTCGACTAAGGTTTTGGGCCATCGTTTCTCTTCGATGAGTTCATTAAAGATCTAGAAAAAAAAATAAAAAATTAGATTTCTCAGTTTGAATTCAAAATTGAGAAACCTTGATCCTTTCCTATCGTTCATCGTGCTTGCAGAAATGTTGAGCCTGTTCGACTAAGGTTTTGGGCCATCGTTTCTCTTCGATGAGTTCATTAAAGATCTAAAAAAAAAAAACAAAAAATTAGATTTCTCAGTTTGAATTCAAAATTGATAAACCTTGATCCTTTCCTATCGTTCATCGTGCTTGCAGAAATGTTGAGCCTGTTCGACTAAGGTTTTGGGCCATCGTTTCTCTTCGATGAGTTCATTAAAGATCTAGAAAAAAAAAAAAAAAAAAAACAAAAAATTAGATTTCTCAGTTTGAATTCAAAATTGAGAAACCTTGATCCTTTCCTATCATTCATCGTGCTTACAGAAATGTTGAGCTTGTTCGACTAAGGCTTTGGGCCATCGTTTCTCTTCGATGAGTTCATTAAAGATCTAGAAAAAAAAACAAAAAAATCAGATTTTTCAGTTTGAATTCAAAATTGAGAAACCTTGATCCTTTCCTATCGTTCATCGTGCTTGCAGAAATGTTGAGCCTGTTCAACTAAGGTTTTGGGCTATCGTTTCTTTTCGATGAATTCATTAAATATCTAAATATATATATAAACAAAAAAAAAGACATAGACCACTAAGGTTAAACCAACCGCGTTCTTTGATCACGGTTGATTCAAGAAAAGCCTTGTCCAGAGTGTGGAGATAGCTTGACTATTCTAGGCAAGGATCCTCCAAACGGGTTCATTAAGTAATCCTACTCTTACCTGGGGGCAATTCTATCAATCGAGATTTCATAAGACCGGGTTAGGAGGCCTATGTGTACTCTCTCGTCTTTTAAGTAAAATTTTTTTTTTCAATGTCATAGTCAACAAGGTTGAAACTTTACCTGGAAAAAACTTCGAAGTTGGAACAAGGCCAGCAGAGGATTGAAACTCTGATGGAAAACCTTCTCATCACCTTCCAAAATCAGGCGAACAATGAACCTCCTCCGAATCATCAAGACGATGAGGTAAATAGAGAAGAAAATGAGTCACACACCCTTACCAAAAAGGACGTAGACAGTATCCTCGCCAAAGCAAAAGAAGAGGATATACTCAAGGAGCATGGGATCAAGACACCATATCCCTTATGGATGGACTCGGTCCCGTTCCTCACAAAATTCAAGCATCCTACTCTCCAAACATATACTGGGAAAGGATCAGCCAGACAGCATGTCATCCACTTCAAGATCCTGACGGGAGCTATCGCGGATTAAGATGCACTCAAGATCCGCCTCTTTGCAAGTACCCTAAAAGGTACGGCCTTCGATTGGTACTCCAATCTGCCGGAGGACTCCATCCAAAACTGGGCCATGCTAGAGACACACTTCCTGACTCACTTCAAAGGTGAGGATCATCCCGCTACTATGGCTCAGCTGTGCAACCTAAAACAAGGGGAGAATGAGTCAACATATGACTTCATTCATAAGTGGAAAGCAATGGCGTACAAATGCTCTGATGTACTGCCACAAGCGTCGCTAGTCGACATCTGCCGAAACAACATGAGAGCTAGAATTTGCTCCATGATCATCGGCAACAGATCAAAAAACCTGGGAGAACTCCTAGAAGCTTCCATGGAAGCTGAAATGGTGATTAAAGACCTCAACAGTCAGAAATCATCGAGAAAAGAGCCAACCACCATTGCAACCTCAAAACCAAAGAAGAAAGAGGTCCTCAATATGCAGACCAAGTCAGCTCCTCAGCCACCAAAGAAAGCTGAAAACAAAGCTGCTGGTAAGAGACCTGAACTCTCTGACGGCTTCAAAGAACGAGTAGAGAAGAAATACCCGTTTGATGAAGATTGTTGATGAAATCTTCGGGGCTCTTGTGGCAAACGGCAAGCTCACCTTGCCTGAAACAAAAAGACCGGGTGATGTTGGCAAAACCAACGATCCTCGGTACTGTCCATACCACCAGATGATCTCGCATCCTCTCAATCAATGCTTCTTTGTAAGGGAGAAAATAAACGAGATGTGGAAAAAACGGAGTCATCACCTTTGACAAAAACTATGGGTCTGCCTCCATCAACATGGTGACATGTGGACAAACATCAAAATCACCGAAGAAGAAGATCACTACTTCCTTCAAGGTGATAAACTCAATCCAAGCGTCCGAGGAACTGGTTCCTTGCCCGACACCAGACGGACAACCCATATGGGTACATCCCGATCTCCTGGAAGATGAAAATTGGGAGGTCGTGAAAACAAAGCCTACAGCTCAGCAGCGAAGGCAGGCTAGGAAACATCTCCTCAAGCTCAAATGGCAAGAGAAGGCCCAGCCAAAACAAGAAGTCAAAGAAAAGGCAGAGGCTTCCTCTACCGCTTCACTGGAGGTAACCAAAACATCCCTTCCAGAGACTTCAAAGGGGGTAAGAAAATTCACTCTTAGTGATTTCATGCCACCTCAATTCAAAGAATCCACGCAGGAGGCATCATACTCTTGCAATTCGGTAGTTGGATTCTCCATTGATGGATACGAGTCCAGCGACACCGATGATGGATTCCAATCCAACTACACATACGAGTGGTAGGAGTCCCTTGAAACAGGAGAACATCTCTCCGATGAAGAATGGGTTCCTGAGAATCATCTTATGCCAGTAATTTGGTATAACCCCCTACAGCCACAAGGATCCTGGTCTGATGATGAAGAAGACCAAGAGGCTGTACAAGAAAATGTTGTTGAGCCAGCACCCCTCATTGCTCCAGTGGAAATCAACCATGTTGAGCCACAAAGAGTTGATGAAGAAGAAGATTTGGCTCCCATGCCTGATCTTGAAGAATATGCAAGGATCTTGTAGCGTCTCGCTCTAGAACAAGAGTAAGACCGCGTCAACGAGGCTCCTCGCAATCCAGAGCCTGAAGTCCCTGAAGACCATCAGGTACATCCTCCCTTAACTCTTGAAAATGGAGAAAATTGCTGGATAGACGATCCTCTTACATCCGAGGATGAGTCTGACTCCGATCAGGCAACGTCTCCTATCAGAGCTTCCTGTAATGTGATAATTCGGGATTATAGCTCTTCCGAAGCATCGTCTGATGAGAGCACTTACACTCCGGCGACGCCTAGCAATGTATCTTCTGGAGCCACCTCATCTCACGTGACTTTCACTGAGATGACACCCTCTCAGGTTTCTTCTCCTGAGACTGTGACTTCAAAGTTCACACCCTTCCTGACTGAAGAATTCCCAGCTATTGATGCTTGGGACGATGAATTGGTCAATGAAGAACAAAGGTTGCTGGATGCTGCTTAGGACTTGTTCCCGGAAAATGCTCTGTGCAACACAATCACTGAGGATGGCAACTCTGCTGCCGATACATCCTTAGCAAATGAAAAACGACAACCTCTTGATCCTAAAGACAATCTTCCAAACGAAGACCCTTCTCAAAAAGCTCTCGAAGTTGGTAAAGGCACCCGCTCTGGCCGGGACTACCACAAAAATTACAACCAATCTTCCTTTACATATGTAAATCCTTTGGGAAAAGATGTTGTAAGCACCCCTAGTGGCAACAATGATGAACATGCAGGCCCTAAGGAGGCTTTCAAGTATGACTTGATTGAACACTTCAAGCGCATACCTGCACGTCTGCACATCTTAGATTTGTTGCGAATGTCTCCGTAAACTCGTGATAATCTCATCTCAGAATTACAAAAGCTGAATGAGGATGTCGACAAACATGCCCCGCAAAGGCAGCCAGTGCAACCATCGCCTTCACAAAGGACAACCTCCTACTTGGCGAAACCAGTCACAACCGACCCTTGTACTTCACAGGGTACATCAAGGAAATGCCTATGCACATAGTTCAGATCGACCCAGGTTCTGCACTCAACCTCATCTCCACATCAGTTCTCGAAGAGTTGGGCATCCCACCCAGCAAGCTGAGCCACACATCTGTATCTATCTTTGGATACGATGGGAGTACTCAAAGGCCTATCGGCAAAATCAGGTTCAAGTTGCAGATCGGTGATTTTATCTCTGAGGTCACAGTGTATGCAATAAAAACCCCTTCATGCTACAACATCCTTCTCGGACGCCCTTGGATCCACAAGAATGGTGTTGTCCCTTCAACTCTACATCAATGCATCAAGTTTGTTGGCAATGACGGCATGATACATCGAGTCTTTGCGGACAGATACCCTTCAAAGGTAAAGAAGTCCACTTTGCAGACTCACAGATGTATGAAGGTGAAAAAGAAGAAGAGGAGAAGCACACAGCACCCTTTGCCGAAAATCTCCAGAAAGATAAAGGCAAAGCTCCTCAACAATCACCGAAAGAAAACAAACCATCCGGTAAATCCGAAGAGAGCATTCAAACTCCCTTCATCATCTCCCTCAAACCTTCAAAGCCTTTGGTCATCACAACTAAAGTGAAGAAGGCAAAGCAAAAGTCTGGGGGCAAATTTGTTGTCTCTTTCGTATCTATCATGTAAGACACGGATTCGGATTCAGAGCCAGAAGACGACACATCGTCAAGCCAAGCTGACACTCAGCAAGTTCAGCCTGCTCTTACTCCAATGGAGACAACTTCTGACATAGAAGATCCTAAGTCAGCTTCCTTTGTTCCAGCAACTTCAGCAAAGGAAGAATCGATCTTCCACAGATCGGATGCTTCTTCATCAAACTCCATGCTTGAACCTTTCCAAAATGAAAGTATGCCTCAACTATCCTTATATAGTTCTGTGGCATAAGCTATTATGAAGAAAATGGGCTATGACGCTCAAAACCCAGTCGGTTTAGGAGAAGGACGCGGTATTCTCACGCCATTGGGGCCCGTCTTGACCAAAAGCCAGCTGGAAGATTGGAGACTCTACGGCTATGTAGAAAAGTCTTCACACGGGTAAGGGTATGATCCCGACACTCCCCTGAGACAGTTGACACAAAGGCTTAAAAGTCAATATACTGACCAAGCCTCAACATCTCAAGTCCATGAAGACATCGATCTCCCCGGATATCTCTTTGATGAGTCACCTGACAAAGATCCAGGAAGCTCATCCAATTGGCACGATTTCTCCGAAAATGAAGAGGAGTTGTCCGATAGCACAGACGTGTGGTCTTCTGACCAAGAAGAACCCTCATCTCCAAAAAAAATAGCCTACTTCAACTCGGTTTCAACAGGCAATTAGGATCATCTCATAGCAAGCCTTGGGAAAATTACCGATCAAGAAGACCCGTGAAAATGAACAAAACCTTGGTCTAGAAATGCCCTTGAAACCCCAGAAGGTTTCATTGAGCTGGAAGCCTCCGAAAATATTGTGGAGGAACCACCTTCGAACCTTCCAATAAAAGATCTTGTTCAAAAGATAGACTTGGGAACACCTGATAACCCACGTCCTGTATTCATAAGCAAGAATATAAAGGATGATGAGTTACCCGAGTATATCGCCTTTCTTCGTGAGTTCGTTGATTGCTTTGCATGGTCTTACGCTGAAATGCCTAACTTAGACCCCAAAATAGCGGTCCACAAATTCAATCTTCAAGAAGATATCAAGCCTGTCAAGCAAGGCCAAAGAAGATTCCGTCCAGATGTGATGGATAAAATTGAACAAGAAGTTCAAAAACTCAAAAGCATCGGCTTCATCCATGAGGAACAACATCCTGAATGGTTGGCCAACATTGTCCCCGTGACAAAGAAAAACGGGCAGATCAGGGTCTGTATTGACTATAGAGACCTGAATGGCGCATGCCCAAAAGATGAATTTCCACTCCCAATACCAGAGGTAATGATTGAAATACCTGTGGATTCGAGCGAATGACATTCATAGATGGTTTCTCTGGCTACAATCAAATAAAGATGCATCCTGAAGATGAAAAACATACATCTTTTCGGACCCTATTTGGCATGTATTGCTACACTGTCATGCCATTTGGTCTGAAAAATGATGGTGCCACATATCAGAGGGCTATGATGAAGATATTCCAAGATATGCAGCACAAGACGGTTGAATGTTACGTTGATGACCTCGCGTCAAAAGCAAAAGAAAAGAAGATCATCTCAAAGACCTTCGAGAAGTCTTCCTCCGGCTTCGCAAACACAAACTGCGAATGAATCCTTTGAAATGCTTCTTCGGCGTCTCGCCGGGTAAGTTCCTCAGATTCCTAGTTCGGAAAGCTGGAATAGAGCTTGACCCCATAAAAGTCAAAGCCATTCTAGAAATGCCCTCTCTAAGAACCTTGAGAGAACTCAAAGGGCTTCAAGGGAGATTGGCCTACATCAGACGGTTCATCTCCAATCTTCCGGGGAAATGCCGTCCATTCTCCCGATTGATGAAAAAAGGTGTAAACTTTGTCTGGGATGCTGACTGTGAAGTTGCTTTCCAAGATATCAAGTCATACCTGACAAAACCTCCAGTGTTAGCTGCTCCTACCACTGGAAAACCATTCATCTTGTACACAAGAGCCCTTGATCACTCTTTGGGAGCTCTGCTTGCACAAGAAAATGATCAAAGAAAAGAAACTGCTCTATATTACCTTAGCCGCATGCTAGTAGGTGCAGAGCATCGCTACTCTCTAGTCGAAAAAGAATGTCTTGCAGTGATGTTCGCCGTACAAAAGCTACATCACTACTTGTTTTCCAACACAGTCTACCTGGTCTCGAGGGTCAACCTCTTGAAGGTCCTTGTCATAAAGGCAGGTTCTCTCAACGCTCGACTGAAAAAATGGTCCATCCTTCTATCACAATTTGATATTAGGTATGTACCACAAACGGCAATCAAAGGGCAAGCTTTAGCGGACTTCCTCGCAGAGCATCCATGCCTAAAGATTCTCCACTCAGAGATGATCTCCCAGACGAACCAGTCTACAATGTGGAGACTTTCTCACAAAATGCTTCCTGGGACATGTACTTTGACGGTGCAACCAGGACAAATAAAAAAAGACAGCTGATCTCGGGAGTTGGCATCCTCTTTGTTAGCCCCGACAAATACATGATTCCACACGCTTTCTCGCTACTGGAACCATGCACAAACAATGCCGCTGAATATCAAGCTCTGATCATAGGATTGGAACTCGCCATTGAATCCGGTATCACCATGCTGGAGTCTTTGGAGACTCTCAACTGATCGTCAACCAGATGAATCAGAAATTTGAAGTCAGGAAGCCAGATTTGCTGCCTTACTACAACAAAGCACAATCGCTTCTGCAAAAGTTTGACATCTGTCACATCACCCACATTCGTAGAGGTGAAAACATACGTGCAGATGCCCTGGCTGGACTTGCCGCATCTATGGCAATCCAGGAAGGGGAAAATATGCAAATCACAGTGTGCGAAAGAAGAATCCTTCCTCCTCTTAACACACACCAAGCAGTTGCTGAATGCCACCAAGTGGTTGGAAGTCGGATTTCAATCCTTCAAACTTCAATCGGCGACTGGAGGGATCCGTTCATTGATTACATTATGTTCGGAATCCTACCTGAAGATCCAAAAGAACGGGTAAGCATCCAAAGGCGAACCCCAAGCTTTCATTTGGATATCCCTTCAAAAATCCTTTACAGGAAATCCTTCAACGGAGTACTTCTACGCTGCTTGTCACAACAAGAGGCTGAAGAAACACTCAAAGAAGTTCATGCTGGTCTTTGCGGAGCTCATCAGGATGGTCCCAAGCTCTATCATCAGATAAAAAGGTTAGGTTATTACTGGCCTACCATGGTAGCTGACGCAATGCAATTTGCTAAGCGCTGCCAACCATGTCAAGTTCATGGAGATTACATTCACATGCCTCCAGAATGCTGCATCCTACAACGATTTCATGGCCTTTCGAAGCCTGGGGTATGGACATCATAGGTCCTATTTCTCCCCCTTCAAGCAAAGGTCATCGCTTCATCTTCGCCGCTACGGATTATTTCTCCAAGTGGTCAAAAGCATTTGCATTCAACGAAATGAAGACCTCATCAGTCCTTCAGTTCCTGCGCACCGACATCATTTGTCGTTTCGGCATACCCAAAAGATTCGTCCATGATAACGGACCATAATTCCGGGATTATCGATTCTACAGGTTCTACGACAAATACAAAATCCAAAGCTGTCCTTCGACTCCATACAATCTGGCAGCAAATGGATTAGCAGAAGCTTTCAACAAGACACTCTGCAAAACCCTCAAAAAAATGGTCTCTAGTCACAAAAGAGACTGGAGCGACAAAATGTCTGAAGCTTTGTGGGCCTATCGAACCACCGTTCGAGGACCAACCCATAGCACACCATTCTCCTTGGTCTATGGATGTGAAGCTGTCATGCCCTTGGAAGTACAAATTCCTTCCTTGAGGGTATCTTTGCAAAATGACATGACTCAAGAAAGCAATGTCAAATTGCGACTCCATGAGCTGGACAATCTCGATGAAAGACAGCTCGAAGCTCAACAAAGCATTGAACTTTACCAAGCACGCATGGCAGGATCTTTCAACAAAAAGGCCAGGCAACGCGCCTACAAAAAGGGTGACTTGGTTCTTGCGGTAAAAAGACCAATGGTCTTCGCTCACAAGTCCAAAGGCAAATTTGAGCCAAAATGGGAGGGACCCTACGTCATCGACAAGGTTTTCTCCAACGGCACATACGCACTCCTAAACATGGAGGGTGACAGATGTATGCTGCCCATCAACGACAAGTTCTTAAAGCGGTAGTACCCTTGAAGACTTACCCAACTGGGTAAGAGCAATGCTTGTACGGCCAAAACTGGTTTCCAGGTACACGCTCGCTAAACCCACCTTTTTTAGAATTTTCATGTCAAATGTTGAAATTTCTAGAAGTTTAAATAATGCTTACTTTCATCGTTTCATTGTTCAAAAAAAAATTCCAAGTTTAGGAACCTTTCCCTAACTTGACCAGAATTTTCAACCCTTGAACCCAAAATTCATGGTTTGAAACAAAATCCGGATTCAGGGATTTCCTCCCTAATCCACCCTACCTTTTACCACCTAAATGGTTTTAGGTCAAAACTTATGACCCTCGTGTCTTTAAACAAAAAAAAAATGGTTTTTCAAAAAGCCGCGGGGAAGCGATGCTTAGTCGATACTCGCACAAATCGGAAGCATACGAACCACGTTCGACACTTCCAAAATCGCAGGGAAGCGACATTTCGTCGATACTTGCAAAATCCAAAACCGTGGAGATGCAACATTTCAGTTGATATCCACAACCCAAATTTCAAAGGATCGAAAAAACCTAAAAAACCATGGAGACGCAACATTTCAGTTGATATCCATGACCCAAAGGTTCGAGAAAACCACAAATTTCAAAAAAATCCTAGGGAAACGACATCAAGTTAGTACCCGCAAAACCAAAATTTTTGAAAAGCAATGATGAGACATTCCATCGATACTTGCACCCAAATTCGCGAGGATACGACATTCCATCCATACTCGCAACCGAATGAGCAAGGATGCGACATTCCATCGATACTTGCAAGATCATTCAGCAGGAAGGTGACTTTTAGTCGATACTTGCATTTTTTGAAAACCAAACCGGCTATAAATGCCACCAAAACAGGCTATAAATGCCACAAACCGGCTATCAATGCCACAAATAGGCTATAAATGCCACAAAACCGGCTATCAATGCCACAAAATAAAAAAATTGGCTTTCAAAAAAACCGGCTATCAATGCCACAAACTCGGCTATCAATGCCACCAAAACCAGCTATAGATGCCACCAAAATCGGCTCTCATGCCAAAAATCGGCTTCCATGCCACAAACAAAAATCTGGCTTCCATGCCAAAATAATCATTTGACAAAAGATTTCTACAAAATGACAAGCTTTTGATCAAATCCCATTTAGCAATTACTTTTATCACAAAAAGATTTAAGTGAGCGTAGGCAAAACAAAAAAAAAGAGTACAAAAAAAAATACATGTGGTACCAAAAAAAAGAAAGTGTTCACAAGCACTACAAAAAAAGAAAAGTACCAAAAAATACAAGTGGTACCAAAAAAAAAAGAAGGATAGTTTATGTTACAAAAAAAAAGGAGCTCAGCCAAAAATGGTCTCCAGCCAAGAGTTCAGCTCCTCGAGCAAACTTTTGGCCTCAGCCATCAGGGATTCCAGTGCACGCTTCTTCAGGAACTTGCCATGAAATGCTGGGGTGGGCTGTAACCTTTCTTTTACACCGGGAAGCTTATCCCGAGCAGTTTGCCATCGTTTGCTCTCTTGAGATTTCCTTTCAAGAACTCGATCGGCATCTGCAACCCGGCGAATCAGAGCACTCTCCCTGTCGCGAGCCTCTGTTATTACAGCCCACTTGGCAGCGACTTGGGCCTGCAGATGCTCAAGACGTTTCCTGGCCTCATCGACCTCCCTATCAAGGATGTTAAGGTCATGTGTCAGCCCAATGATGGCTAGCTCCTATAAGTTCTTCTCTCGGATTATCTGCTTCCTACTTTGTGTAGCCTCATCCAGGTTAGACTGAGCCCTATCCGCAGGGTCCAGGAATATCTCCTTGAAGAACTGGTCGTCAGGAAAACCCATGGTCTCAAACCATTTGTCACCCAGCTCAATGATCCTATCAACGATCGCCTTGGTACCTGTGACATCCAGACCAGCCTCTTTGGCATCACTGAGAATCTCTTGCACATGCTGGATCATGCCAAATCCGGCATCTAAGTTGCCCAGTGATGGACCGCGCTCCTGCTCGGGTTCCTACCGAGGTCGGCGGACGTGGGAGTCCGTTTGGTTCTGACCCTTTCGTAACCGGGGGGCAAAAGGGGCGTGCATCAACATTTCTTTTTTTTTTGTGGGTGTGCCAGATTTTCTATTTTTACTTGGAATTGCAAGTGGTGATCCGGAGATCAACCTTCGCAAGTAAAAAGGAAATCAACTTCTTTCAAGTTTTCCATTGCACATATATTTAAGAAAGAGACATTTTTCTTGATTTGCCGTGAAAGGCGATTTTTTTTGGCATTTATAGCCGATTTTGGCGTTTATAGCCGATTTTTGGCGTTTATAGCCGATTTTGGCGTTTATAGCCGATTTACAATCCTTATCAACAATGAAAGACAAGAATTGTGATTTTTGTCTCTTTTAAAAAAATACAAACTACAATGAAAAGCAAGAAAAGGAGGATCTAACTTCTCAGGAGATTGTGGAGGACTCGTTTAGATTGACGGTCGCAAGCCATATGTGGGCTTCGCCATCATCCATGCAGATGAGAACAGAGGATGCTATTTGATTCACTTGGCTTGGCTATAACCTCGGGTTTTTAGAAGACAAAGACCAAAGGAAGGTCCTATGTCCAATAAAAAACCGAGTAGACGGGCTGAAAAGCCACATCTAAGCCATTGGAGGCAGGAGGAGAAGGCAAGGACCTTGGGGGGGGGTACCCCCCAAGGGACTTTTATCACCTTGTTGCGGTGGCCGGTGTAGAACTTCCGCAGAGTTTTCTCTCTTTTTCTTTTCTCTGGATTTCTGACTGCTGTCTGATGTTTGTTGTGTGTTTTTCTGATCTCTGTCTGCTGTCCTTTCTTCTTGGAGAGCTCTCCTATTTATAGGCTTTTAGGTAGCCATTTAGGAGGGTTTATGGGCTTTTATTGTCATTAAGCCGCATAATGGGAGGAGTTACAAAATTGAATTATTTATTTTTGTAACTCCTTTTTCTTGGCTTCTGATTGGCCGGAGGAGATTGAGGGCATTTAATCGCCTTTAATCGCCATGATGGGAGGAGTTTCATGGGTTAAATGCCATGAATCTCTTGACTTGTAACTCCCGAATGCTTGCTTCTGATTGGGCCGTCCAAAGAAATGGATTAATGACTGTAATAAAGTTAGTCAATTAATCGCATTAAGTGGTCGCCGAGCAGCTGAAGAGTCGCGGGCCGTGCCACGTCTTTTGGGATTCTTCTGTCGATGATCATCGATGGATCTTCATGTAGATCGACATCAGATGACCATGTAATTTCAGGTGTTTGTTGCCAACAGCGGGTCGGTGCCATCTGTCCTGTCGATTTCTCGATCGGTCGGGTGGAAAGCACACTTTTTTTGGTTGACCGGGTGGCGATCAATACTGTCTTTGATACTCTTGATGATTTACCCGTGTTTTGGACGGATATCAGAGGACTTGGTGTCTCAAAGCATGAATTTTTGGAAAGTACCAGAGGCTGGACCCCTCGAATCGCGAAAAAACGGCGAAAACCGGGGTTTCCGGGGCTTTCCGGCGACCCCGGGGTCCATGGTCGCCGGCGACCCTGGCCCAGGGTCGCAGGGGCCTGCGACCTTGGGCCAGGGTCGCAGGGGCCTGCGACCCTGGCCCAGGGTCGCAGGGGCCTGCGACCCCTGGCCCAGGGTCGCAGGGGTCTGCGACCCTGGGGGGTTTTCCCCCTTTTTGGTCCCCGTTTTGCGTCCGTTTTTGCTCTTTTTTGATTCTTTTTCTTCTGTACTTTTCTTTGACATTTTGATCATTTATTGGCCTGATTTCTTTGTAGGGAACCTGATGAGAATCCTTGCCTTTTATTTTGCAAAGTTTCCAATTTCCTGAGAAAGCCGAAGACTTGTCGCGCAGAGTTGCCGATTTCCCGTCAGAAGCTGAAACTGGGTCAAACGATGTCGGAATGACCTGCAATTTGGTGTAGAAGCCTGCCTGCGCAATAAATAAGACCAACCATAGGCTTTGTTTGAGTTTTGAAGCCGTTTGGGGTCCTATCACCTGTAGACTTGCTTTTTATCGCGATGAAGATGTCGCGGTTTGATGTGCGGTCAACCGACGTCGATTGACTTGAAATTTGACAGGGAACCTATTGGAGTCATTTAAGATGATCCATAGGTTCTGTCTTGGAAATCATGGTCCCGGAGAGCTTTACCGCCGAGAGGCTTGATTTGGCTGTCGGAGAAGCGAAGTTAGGCCAAATGATCTTGAAATGGCTTGAAACTTCTTGCGTACTCCTCTTTTGGCTGTCTGGAAGAATCTTGCAGTTTTTGTTTGATTCTGACAAGATTTTATTTTTGGAAGCAGCATTGCCTATTTATGGCAGGTTGCGACTTCATGTAGCTCTTTGGATCTTGGAAAGGCAAAGTGACATTTTTGGTGTCAACAAATGCCCCCTCGAGGTACAGCGGCGAGTTGCTTAACTTTTGTAGTCGATGTGCCTCGAAGAGATTTTTTTTTTTGAAGGAGAGCCTGTGACTTGACCAAGAGTCTTTGAGCAATCTTTCTTTTTGGTATTTGTAGCCTTTTGAGCTTCCAGGGGAATTTTATGGTGGTGAAAGGGATCACGTACCATCTCGAGGCAAAGTTTTGAAGATGACATCAGGGATGTGGATTTGGGTTTTGACCTTGTGACCTAACAGGCTATATATGGCAGGTTAGGGGGTCAGGTTTGGTTTTGATCGTGTGACCCAACAAGCT